>PVJD01018704.1:0-13639 GCA_004026545.1 Mormoops blainvillei | reverse complement strand
CAGACTCCCTTGCATGTAGGGTTCTGGATGCAAATTTGATTTTACCAATGAGATGCACTCATTCAACAAGGTGAGGCAGAGTCTGTCTTGCACTTCCTGGGCTGACACAATTGTGAGGACGGTTAGGCTTCTCTGTGGCAAAAAGCCAGTGTTGGATGGCAGCTTCATGGCTGTAGGGAGGGAGACGTGGCAACAGAGACGGCCAGACTCGCTATGTGGTCTAGTCACTGAGTTCACGGGAGCTGAGAGGTTCTTGAGAGGGGGTGGCAACTTCCTGATCCCTGGATGTTGGGCCGTGGTGCGTTTTGAAAGTAAACAGCTCCAGGGGCGGCTTCATGTACCCCAGCTTCTTCGCTGGGGCAGAAAAAGCAGCTCCTCTGATAAGTTCGGTTGGTGGTTTTATTCTGGGGGAGTCATTCCTGAAGGCCGAAGCTAGAGCCTACTCCTCAGCCCACCCAACAGTTTTGTAAGCACTCAAACTTCCTGTACAAAGTACTTTTTCTGCTTAGGATGGCTAGCCTGTAGTGTGATTTCGGTTTTCTGCAACTAAACACTGTCTGATATAGTGTTTTGGAACTGGAAGAGGCTGCAGGTAGGAGACTCTTATATTTGGGGTTGGTTATCTGGCTGGTCCCATTTGAAGACAGACAAAAGTCTTCAGCTTCCAGCCAAGATAGAGTAACAGAGGCCAGATTTACCTCAGCACCTGAGACAACTAAAAACCTAAACAAATTATGCAAAATGGTTTTCAGGCTTTGAGCATTAGAAAGCACAGGACACTGATCAACAGGAGAAGGGAAACACATGAGCAGAATCCTACAGTCTCCCCAGCTTACTGCCTGAACAGGCTGTGGGGAGACGCAGCCCAGGTGGGGCCCAGCAGTCACTCTGAGTGGAGCTCTAGCTGCAGGTCCGAGGAGGTCAAGGTGCGTACGATTCACAGGGCGGGGACAACTGTGCAGAGAGAGGCCTCTGGCAATTGAAGAGGGCCCTCCTTGAGCCTTCAGTTGAGTACTGATCAGCACATGTATGTGAGGACGCTCTTTGAGTCCAGAGAGTTCCAGAGAGTTCCCTCTGTTCCTTTTAAAACAACTCCTGAAAGGAACAGAGGGAAACATCTTTAGGGCTCACACAGGGCTGAGAAAGGCTTGTATTCCCATCAGCCGCAGTACACAAACAAACGCCACCTCATAATTCATGGGGCAGCGTGTAGAACACAGCCAGCCCTTGCATCGATGGGTTCTGCATCCGAGGATTCCAGCAACAGCAGGTTGAAATTATTTGAGGAAAAAAGATTACGTTGTTGCTGAGATGCAGCATGTAGTTAGGCCTACGATAGTTATAGCTGTACCGAACATGTACAGATGTTTTCCTGTCATTATTTCCTAAACAATAGAGGACAACTATTCATACAGCATTTACATTGCAATTGGGTATTATAAATAATCCAGAGATGATTTTATAAAGTACACGAGAGGATGCGCACAGGTCACACACAAATACTGAGCCATTTCACATAAGGGACGTGAGCAGCCTCAGATTTGGGTGTCCTTGGGGGGGTCCCGGAACCACTCCCAGCAGATACCAAGGACCGACTGTACTCAGCAGTGGAGCAAAATTAACTGTAGAAAGTGGCTGCTCTGATCCCACATAAAAAATGTTTTAAAGCAAACCTCAAAGGGATCAAAATATTTTTAATGAACCTAACCACAACCTAGAACAAAGCTCAGGAACATTTAGGAGAATACGAAAACATCTCACACGCCCAAAATGGAGAAATTCACAATGCCTGGCACCTAAGAAAAAGGTAGGCAAAGAAGCAAAAAAGTAGAAATCATAATAAGGACGAAAAGCAATCAATAGAAACAGACCCCGAAATGATGCAAGATGATAGAAGTAGTTGAAAAAGATATTAAAACAGTAATTATAGCTATAATCCATGTGTTTGCCCAGGTAAAGATGCTTAAATATTTCAAGAGAGACAGAGTACATGTTTTTAAAGTGTAAATTGAATGTGAAGAGCCAAAAGAAAAAATTAAATGTCTGAGATGAAAAAAATACATACCCTGGATGGGATTAACAGAAGATTAACTACATAGAATAACATATTAGTGAACTCGAAGATATAGCGATAGAAACTACCCGAAATGAAACACAGAGAGAAAAAAAACACAGGGGACGAACCCAGAAGGGCACATCGGTGAGCTGTGGGACATCTTCGAGTAGCTAAATATAGATGTAATTGGGGTCCCTGAAGGGAGGAGGGGGAGAAAGAATATTAGAAGAAATAATGGTTGGAAAATGTCTTAAATCCACAGATCCAAGAAGGCCAACGGAAGAAGTGCCAAGCCAAAGAAACATGAAGAAAATGACACCAAAGCACATCATATCAAATTGCTTAAAATCAGTAATGAGGACGGCGGCACCGGTTACTATTCTAAACTGTGACAGTGGCAGCCAACATGCAGTAGTGAAAGGTTCTTAATGACCCAGTGTGGTTGCCTAGGGTGAAGTGCCTGTTGGGGGCAAGAGTGTGACAGGCAGGGGTGCACGGTAGTGGGTTATGTTGGTGAAATGGACGCAGAGACAGCAGGATAGGGTGGGTTCCTCTGCCTCAAGTGGAAAGATCAGTCAAAACAAGCAAACAAACCAGCAAGCCAACCTGGGGTTGAAATCCGAGTCAAGGTACAGTCAGAAAATCAGGGCCCACGACTATCCTGAAAGAGGCTCTGGGGAAACACCCAGAGTGGCACGTCGTTGAGCTCTGGGGGATCTCCGGGTAGCCCGTAGCGACAGGCACAACCTAACTGAAATCAGAAATGGAATCTCACCCTGCAGGTTGCTAAATTCTGACCTACGGTGAGTTCACAGATTCATCAGGTCTCTTACGGGTAAGAGCACTGACTGGGAGAGAGCGGGACCTTGTGAACTGGGCTGTGTGGTTCTGATGGCTGAACCTCAGACCCCACGGAGCCTCCCTTCCCGGGAGAAGCGGCTCCTTCTCCCTGCTGGAGGAGGCTGATCTTGCCTTGCGACAGCATATGTGCTCTTGGTGGGCACCTCGACCCCATCTCAGTGCTCCCCGTCTATTCTAGAGTTGGATTCCAGCCCGCCCCACAGAGACAAACACAGAGTTTGATTCTGAAACAGTAGACTTCCACACCAAGATAACTGCCATTTTAGAAGCTGTTTATTTGCAGGAATCTGGGAAATATATGTGGGGATATAGGGTAAGGTGTTCGATGGGAGAGGAAAGAAAACAATCTCAAACTGGGTAAGGTTGATTAATATGGATTCTGGATCCAAAGTGCAAGCTAGATCTTCTGGGTGTGGTTCTGTTTGCTCAGTGGCTACCTGCTGCCATCTGTATCCTATACGGAATGGAATTCAGGTGGCAGAAATTCCCTGATGTGATATGGAGGAAAGAATAGAAATACCTAGAGAGCGATTGAAATGTTCGGGTAGATTAACGCATCTGGCCCCCCCCCCGTGCCCTCTACCCCTGCCTCCTGAGAACGTCTTTCCTCCATGAGTATTCAGAAATACTTTGGTGACGGGAAGGCCAGTACTGTTTTTCTCTTTGTTTGTTTTCAGAGTTTCTCTTTATCTTTGGTTTTCAGAAGTCTGACCACGATATATATGCCTAGGTGTTTTCTTTTTTTAGAAGCCCGAATATGGTTCTCTGAGCTTCTTGGATCTATGGTTTGTTGTCTTTTATTACGTTACAAAATTACATACATTCTTGGCCATTTTCTCTTCAAATATTTCTTCTTTCCTGTTCTCTCTTCTCTCTTTCTGGGACTCCAACTATATGTGTGTTAGACCATTTTATATTGTCCCACAATTCCTGGCTGCTCTGTTTCATCCCTTGTACCTTTCCTCTCTCTCTTTATGTGTATTTAGATAATGTCTATTGATCTGTCTTCAAGTTCACTGATTCTTCCATCTCCTATGTACAGTTTATTCGTATAAGCTTACCCTCAGTTCCATTTCAGTAACCTGTCTAGTTTCCTCTGATGGGGGTTCTGCCTTTATTGGGAAGCTACCTCTGAGGGGATGAAAAACCCAGCCCTGCACCCAGCCTAGTGGCATGGGCCCTGCTGCCGATGGGAAGATTCCTTCCTGCTAGCTCGCTTGCCTGAACTCCCACTTACTGCCCACCTTGCGCTCCCTCTGCCTTAGGCAGGTCTTACATGTGGGGTAGCACTGCCTTAAAGTTGCTGGTGATGTAGTTGTGGAGATTAGACGTGTTTCCAAAACACCACATTCTGACGTAGAGTGAGATACATGCCCTTAGACTATAGAGCGAGATGAGGGCCCAGAGTACGAAGATACACTGATCGGGGAGAAGAGACAGGAAGTTAGTTTAGACAACCACCGTCACGGCCCAAGGGTGGCGCAATGCAGTTCTGAACTGGAGCAATGCATGGGTCAGGGTAACGTCCATTAGTCATCAGGAATGTGCCCTTGCTTTCGGAGTTTCGCTCCTGCTTGACACTCCACTGGTCTCGTTACCTGACCGCTGCAGGGCTCAGTGAGGATCTAATCAGAGTTCCATCCTCCTGGCTGACAGTATCCTCAGTTTACTTCCGTCCCACCATGGGCTCTTGGGGCTGGCTCAGGTGCGCCCCTATGCCAACTTTCCTGACATTGTCCAGAAGGATTTTCCTGGTTCTGGGTACCTACAGAACCGCACCAACTATTCCTTTTTTTTTTTCCCTAAAAAATTTATTTTATTTATTTATCTTTAGAGAGAGGGAAAAAGGAGGGAGAAAGAGTGGGAGAGGAACATTGACATGTGAGAGCAACATCGATAGGTTGCCTCTCGCACGCCCCCAGCTGGGCACCTGGCCTGCAACCCAGGCATGTGCTCTGACCGGGAATTGAACTGGTGACCTTTCGGTTTGCGGGCCGACCCCCAATCCACTGAACCACGCCAGTCAGGGCCAAATCACCTATTTCATTTCTCATTCCCCTCACCTGTCCTTGGCCTCTCTGATTGTCCAAACCGAGGCTCAGCAATTAAGACTCTCCCAGCCTGATTTGCTCATGGGTAGAACCAGCATTTCACAGAGGTTAGGAGGTGACGATTTATGACAGGGCAGACATTCAGAGGTGTCAGACACTTGAGCCATCTCACCATCTGATACATGATGCTGGAAAACCCACAATTAGTGTCCTTTTTCTTTAGCATGGTGTTCTAAACTTATACTGATGCATAGCCGGTGATAGTTTCTCTTCTCAATATGTATATCTAAATCAAATATTCAAATATACTAAATATAAGACATATAAATATATACATACTAAATGAATATACTAAAGCTTAATGTAGACATTAATGTGGAAAGATTTAAGACAAATATGGGAACAACTTAAAATTGAGTAAATTTTATAATTTTCCTGCTCATTGAAAAATATAGCCCTTTTCCCCTCTTCTCTTTCCCTTTTCCTTCTCCTTCTTTTAACATGCAACGTCCCTTGGGTCAGGTAACAATTTAAGCTGCTGTCAGTCACTGCACTGTGATGCGATGTGTTTCAGAGGAGCAGACATGGAAGGGGGTGGGGTGGAGAAAGGGGAGGATGCCTCCATGTCTGGGGGGAAAGAGATGTGGGAAAAGACATGATACGTGGGGGGGGGGGGCAGTTCCCAGGTCAACCCGTCTATGTCGTGTTTTTAGCCAGGCTTCTCTTGGCCATTTACCTCTCAAGAATTAGCTCCCTTGTGTTAGTATTTGAATATCATGAAGCATTTTGATTTTCTTATTCAAATCTTACGATGACCCTATGAGATAGGTATTATGAATCCTACTTTATAGTTGAGAAAACTGTGGTTTGGAAAGGTCAAGTTTCCGTTCCATTTCTTTCTCCAGATTGGATGTCTTCTTGGAATGTCAAGCTCTTATACATAAAAACTCACTCAACATCTCTCCCTGGATGTCTGGTAACATCTCAAACTCAGTGCGTCCAGATCAGATTACCTGAATTCTTGTACCCATCCTCTAAATTTACTCTTCCCTCAGCCTTTTCCATTTGTTATGGACTGAATGTTTGTATTTACTCCAAATTCATATATTGAAGTCTTAACCTCCAAAGTGATGGTAACTTGAGGTGGGGCCTTTGGGTGATAATTAGGTTGAGATAAGGTCATGGGGGTGGGGCCCTCATGGTAGGATTAGTGCCCTTTTAAAAAGAGACATTAGAGAGTGTGTGTTTTCTCTCTCTCTTCCACCTGAAGACCCAGAGGAAAGGTAACTGCCTGCAAGAAGAGAAGAGAAGAGAGGGCTCACCAGGAAGTGCATTGGCTAGCACCACCTTGACCTTGGACTTCCAAGTGTCTTGAACTGTGAGAATAAATTTCTGTTGTTTTAAGCCACCCAGACTGGCATTTCATGATGGCAGAAAAAGACTGTCTCAGAAAGCATAACTCCATCCTCTCCATCATCAAACAGCTCAATCTAATAGGAAGGAATCTCAACTGAAATACTCTACCCTCTGGTTTAGGGTAAGGTTTGAAAGACAACCGCAGATGTCCTTGCCCAAGGGAATTAGGTGTGTACCCTCACGCTGCTCCTCCACGGAGGAAGCTAGTGTGGCCCCTGGGCTGCCTGTTGCTTCCTCCGTCTTTCTCGCAGGTCTGGGGTACATGAGGCACTGCTCGTAAGAGAAAATGTGTGGCCGAGTGGAATACGCCACCCAGGACGGGGGGCAGGACAGGCTGGGGAGCCCTGCAGGGAGGAGAAGGGCTGACTTTTGAGGACCTGAGCCCCGGGGAGGCTCCCATACTCCTCGGATGGGAGGAGCTCAGGAAGGGAGAGAGCAAGGGGTCTCGCCATGGAAGCCAGACTGGGCAGGGAACCTGAGCCCAACCCAGTCCCCCTTGGCTGGTCCCTGCTGTGCACGTTTCCGAGGAAGTATGGCTTGGTGGGTTAAAGCCCACTGTTCCAAACAAGCAGACAGTGTGTGGCTAATGCACAGCCTTTAGAGCCGGCTCACCTGGGCTCAAAGGCTGGTCTGCCATTCACTAGCTGGGGCAAGCTGACACCTGGTCCTCATCTGGAAAGTGGGGTTAACAGTAGGAACTACCTGATAGCATGGCTGGGAGGATTAAAGGGTGACAGCGCATGAAGAACTTAGGACTGCGCCCGGCACCTCAAGTTAGCTCTCGTCACACCCTGCTCTCTGGACATGGAAACGCTGCCCTAAGCAAGCCGGCTGCAGACCGAGGGAACCAGGGACTGCCAGGCATCTGCCACCATCACCCTTCCGCAGCCCTTCCCAACCCCGGGCCCTCTGGGCAAGGGCCAGCTGCTCTCTGGGAGCCTGGGCCCTGGGATGGCAGAGAGAGCGGGGAGCCCGTTTTTCCATCAGAGGGGCTGCAAGTGCTGGTGTGAAGGAGTAGCATCCTCAAAGTCATTAATTCTGAGCAAGATGAAGTCTGAGTGGGACAAGGAACTGTCTTGTGCCGGCAGCAAATGTGGTTAGCTCTCTACCTGGAAGGCTCTTTGGGTGCCCTGCTGGTTAGGGTCTGATACCGAGCTGCTGGCACCTGTGACTCACCCCGTTACTGTGGCGTCTGCTGAACAGCACGGGGGGAGGGGGACAGCAGGAGATGGCACCATTCCTCTGGAAAAAGCAGCTCTGATCCTGGTGGCTTTTTCCCTGGCTAGGTGGGGACAGCCGGAGGAGGGTGTCAGGCATCACGTCTACCCGGTGGGATGAGAAAGGGATGAAGATGTTGCAAAGAAATGGCAGGATTTACGTCTGTACTACTTTTTATGTGTCAAGGAGCCTTCATGGGTTTCACGTCCCTTGAACCACCTAACGGCCTGGGACGGGGCGGGTGGCACATGCGGGAATCGGAGAGATGTAAAGAGGTTAACCCCCTCACCTGTGGCTCTCGGGCAAGTGACAACAGGAGGGCCTGGGCACAGAGAAAGCCCGTGAAGATGGCCTGGTCACCCGGCTTCTAGTTTGGGCTCTAGCACCACCTACCTGGTGCCCTTGTGCGAGATCCTTAACTTCTCTTTGCTTCAACTTTCTCGCCTGTGAATTGAGGATCAGGAAGCCCATGGCACCAACCCCGTGGGACCATCAGGGGACAAGGATGAGGACTATGGAGCATATAAGCAGCTCTCTGAGTGCAAGGTACAGCAGAAGCCAGTCTGCAGGTGACTTCTCCCACAACCCCAACTGCCCAGCACGCAGCCGAGCGTCAGGAAGAGTCGGAAAAAAGACAGGAGCTGACATTCACGAGCAGTTGCTATGGCAGAAGCTCTGCACTGTCATCAATTCCTTCAAGGACATTTCTCCCTGAATCCTCTCAACCTCTGAAAGGGACGGCGGAAGTGAGGCTGAGGGGCTGAGACACTAGCTAAGCCGGTCGGAGGCCGAACTAGGATCTGAACTCAAACCTGTCTTTCCAGGCCTCCGGGGCCCCAGCCCAACACCCCGCTGCTGCTGTCCGGGTCCCCCCCTTGAAAAGAGCGTACACAGACATCTTTTGCCTGTCACAAGGCTCACAGGCTACAGTGTAGGCGCTCACCTGACATCCTCCTTTCGAGCCCATTCGCTCTGAGTCTAGAAACAGTTCTAACCTACGGAGCGGCTTCCCCATCCTGCCACAGATTAAGAGGGACATAAGGATACTAATCATCTTTGACAGTAGCAAGAAATGACAGATGATGGGAGGAAAACAAATTTTTAAAATAATCTTAGCAGTGTTGGGTGGTTTTGTGTAGAAGCAAATAACCCTACCAATTTCTTTGATCCCTACAGATATCGCTTGTGAGTGATCTAAAGAAGTCTGCAATTCTTCATGAAAATAAGATAAACTTATGTTCCCAAGGCAGAAAAAAGCCTCCTCACTGGACAAGGCAGCTCTGACTCCCGTTGCCCGAGGTCCACTCTCCCCTCTTCCCGAGCCCCTGTCCTGGGCACCGTTCCACCTTCGCGCGTAGAGCAGAAAACACTGCTGACAAGGGACCTAGGCTTTTGTCCTCAGTCCCGCCGTGGAAGGGGAGGTGCGCCAGCATACTCACTGAAGACTCAGACACAGCAGAAGGGAAACCAACGAAGAGAGTAACACGAAAGCAGGGCATCTGGTGCAAAATAGCCATTTGCTCATCATTTACGTAATCAGTAAATGCTGACCAGGCAGCTGCTGGTCACTGGCACCGTCCTAGGCCCGAGGTTGTCAGGTGTGAGGTTGACCAACCCTCTCTGCCCTCCTTGGAGTGACTAGGCCCTCGTAGGGAAAGTGCTGTGTTAGTCTGTCATGGTCCTACCTGCCTTCCTGTGGCGGAAGTCACCTGCAGTACCACCCGCCGCACCGCCCAACGCCGCCATGGTTAACAAGGAATGCATACTTTGTCTTTGTCACAGGTTCCTGGTAACACAGCTCCCAAGACCCTGGGAATCTCCAGAGTGGTAAGAGTGTCTTTTGTGTGCTCATGAGGAGACTGGGGGGCCGGGGGCCCCTGGAAAGCTTCAGGACAGGGTTGGTCCAAGGGGTGATTAGAGAGAGTTGGTGCTTTCAGCCCCACCCCCAGGCCTCCAGGGAGGAGAGAGGGGCTGGAGATTGAGTTCATCGCTGGTGGCCAGTGGTTTAATCAATCGTGGCTTCGAAATGAAACCTCCATAAAAACCCCTGAACAACGGGGTTGAGGGAGCTTCCAGGCCGGTGAACACAACAAGGTGCGGGTTGGAGGGCGGCACACCCAGGGAGAACATGGACGCCACGCAACCCCGCTTTACCTTGTCCTACGCTGAGTTGTATCCTTCGTAATCAACGTAATCACAAGTACACTTTTCCTGAGTTTCCTGACAGCTGCCCTAGCACATTACTGAACCTGAAAAGGGTTGATGTAGTGGGGACCCCTGATTTTTTTTAGCCACCTCAAAAAAAGTGTGGGTACCCGGGGCACCCAATACTTGAGGCTGGTGTCTGGAGTGGGGGACGGTCTTGTGTGAGTGAGCCCTCAGCCTATGGGGTCCGATACTAAGCCCGGGTAGTTGGTGTGAGAACCAAACCTGAGGACTCCACGTGGGTGGGTGGAGAGTTGGGGTGGAAATAAACTCACGCCTTGGGTATTGGGCGTGTTGTGGGAGAGAATATCCCAGAGCGACCGAGGCAGCCCCCAGAGTTCCGACTCCCCATCCTGAAGAGTGGATACCCAGGGGCGCCCTCCCCGCGGGCGAAGCCGGGCCTGCCCACGGGGCGTCCCAACACAACCCAACTCCTGCGGCACAGAGAAGAAAGGCCCACGCACAGCCGGGGCACTGTTCTGTGGTAGGTGTTGACAATGGTGACATGGGGCCATTTAACAGAGGTTCATTCGAGTTTGTTAGACTGTTTAAGAAGGCAGGATCGTACGCAATCAACATTAGCAAGACTGCCGTACGAAACAGAGTTCACGCCAGGAATTTGCGTAGGGGAATGAGCTGCGGTCCGTAAACCAGAAATGGAGGTGAGACATTACGGCTCACTCTCCGGTGTGGTCTTACTGTATTGCCTTCACTTCCTTAATAGACCACCCCAAGTTCCCCGAGCCCCTGGTGACCTTAGGCATGAGGCAGCCTGTTCCCACGTGCACGTCTGACCCTGCTGCGGATGTGACAAACCCCACGCTGCTTCATTAGGATCTGATGCCTTCCTGCCTCTCCCCTGGCGAGACGCTGGGCACTGGACACTAACTGCAGCCCCACCCCAGCCCCAGTCCTGGTGCGTTCTGAAGCCAGGTCTCTGTCCAGCTCCTGCCTCCGTGGAAGGGGACAAAGATCCATGCCACTATCCCAGGTTCAGGAGCGCTCCTTCTCTCTGGGACGCATAGGGTCCCAATATTTCACAAAGGTTTCAGGGAGCCCTGCGCTTTCTGCTCCAAAAACAGACAGGAGAGTTTGCAAAAGGCAGTCCCGAGGATCCCAGCTGCAAGGACGCTGCATGTGACCCAAAGTTTCCCAGTAGAACAGAAGTTCCAGACTCAGGGTCCCAGACCCTGCCAGGTGACCCTGGGCTTGCGTGGCTGTGGCTGGAGCAGAGGTGGGCACCGGGCTCCGAACTTTTCTCATTTCGTCGCACAGACCTTTTCAGTAGAGATTTCGCTGCCTGATGGGCCCGAAGGAGACTCTGGCGACTCAGGTGAGACGGACTCAGGACGGCAGCGACGTTTCAGGCACAACTGCCAGGGACAGGGACACTTCCTCTCTCTCCCACGGCGCCTTACCCTGTGATAGCTTGAGTGGGAAGAGCCACACCAGGAGCTCTGAACTATCAGCAGCGGGATTCGCTGACCTGCTCTCTGAGAGCCAGCCACGATTTTGTGATCCAACGCACAAACCTGAGGGCCACACAGCCCAGCTTTTGCACTCGCCAGCTGCGTGACCCTAGGCAAGTTGTTTACCTGACCTGTGCCTCAGCCTACTCGTCCGTAAAATGGGGACAATAAGGACTGTGAAGAGACAATGGGTTAAGATTCCTGAAGTGCTTAGAAAGGTTGCCTGGCGCATGTCAGTGTGTGCTAAATAAAACAAAATAATCCGGCAAAGGCAGGGGATTTAAAAGATGAGACATTTCCAATAAATGTCACGGAGGCTCAGACGCGTGGATCCTCACTCACGCGGACTCCTCACCCCAAAGGCGGTGATTCCTTAATGGGGCCGTAGGGAGGGAGTGCATGAAGGGTTAACCCCCAAGTGAACAGAAAAACAAGTTCCATCTGGTCGCTGGGACAAAGCGACAGCCTGCAAAGCCCCCAGCCCAGGCTCCTGCTCAAAGGACACATTGCTTTTTAAAATTCCAACTTGTGGCTGCCTCGGTCTGTAAATCAACCAGTTCTCCACACCCGGAGCTCCGAGCAGGATTCACAAATGGCAGCAAGACATTCGCGTTCCGCGTGTAGGCATTTGAAAGTGGCTTTGCACTCGGGTGCCCAACCCCCAGCTTCCCGAGGGGCCCGTGGCTGGCGCGTCACCCCGTGACACCTCCCCCACCCCTGCTTCGAGGCAGGGATTGCTGTCTCGGTGGCACAGAGAAGGAAGGGAGACAGAGCAAATGCCCAAGGCTCACGCCGGGACCGAGACTTGGCGTAGATGCCTCACGTAAGCAACTGTCCTTGGGATTCGGTTGCCTCCCCATCTTTATCGTTGACACGAAAAGAAACATAAAGTCACTTGCCCTACCTCCCCATACCACTGCTGGGACCCCATCTTTAGATTCTAGGCTGGGAGCAGAGCAAGGCTGATTAATATTAGAGAAGCGTCCAGCACCCCGCCCAGCTGCTGCTGCTGGGGGGGCCTGCCCAGGGTTAGGGTTTCCCCTTGGCTCCCCGGCTGCCCTGCGCGTGGGGCAGCCAGTCCTGCAGCACCGCCTGCGGGACACCAGGCCCCTCCGAGCCTAGACGGGAAGCAGGAGCCAGAAGGAAACCCAGGGCCTCCCTCTGGACCTCTGTTTGAGGCGGGGCCATCGGTTTTTTCCCTCCCCCCAACAGACACGTGCCCAGGACTGTGCCCGACGAGGCCGAATCTAGCCCTCATGCTGGCCCGCAGAGCAGGGAAGTAATTCACAAAAAGTTGGGCAATTCAAAGTTATAGTTTCCACAGCAACCAGCACTCAGACCATTTGGGTAGCTGAAGCCTTTTCCTCTTAGCATTCACTTCTTTCTCCTCAAATAGTATTTTTTTTCCTGATTATTAAAGTAATACGCATTCATTGGAGAACACATGGAAATTACAGACAAATGCAAAGGAGAAAATAAAAACCACCTTTAACCCCGCCTCTTGAGGTGACCCAATGTTAACATTTT
This sequence comes from Mormoops blainvillei, assembly GCA_004026545.1. Classification (NCBI taxonomy): domain Eukaryota; kingdom Metazoa; phylum Chordata; class Mammalia; order Chiroptera; family Mormoopidae; genus Mormoops; species Mormoops blainvillei. The sequence goes on along the minus strand of PVJD01018704.1, from coordinate 836 downwards.
GATGTATTCTCCATCCATCTCGGGTTTTTTTTTTTCCCATGCATGCATAAAAAGATACAATTTTTTAAAATGGGGACTATAGTGAAATTACTATTTTATCACTTGGTTTCTTTATATATTGTAAGACTTTCCAGTAGCCTTATATATTCCTTGAGACCATGACTTTTAATGGTTACATGGTACTTTTGCATGTGGATAGAACATATTCCATTCAATGAACCTATTGTTGAAAGTGTTGATGGTCATTCTTTTTTCCTGCGCTATTTTAAATAACACTACAATGAACATCCTTTTACACATGTTTGCGGGTGTGGCTCTGATAAAGTAACCGCATTAGAACAAACCCATAGAACTAAAATTACGGTTCCAACGCCACGAGTGTGTGCGGATTTTAACCCGCGCTGCCGACTCGGCCCCGGGAAGGCTGAAACAATGGGTGCTCCGGCCAGCAACGCGTACAGTCTTCAAACAAACAAACTAGAAACTGAAAAAACAAAGTGCAAATTTTGCTGATTATCAATAATGCCTATGTTGTTTCCTGAATTACACTTGGAACTGAGTTTACCCCTCCACGTTTTTAACGAGCTTTCTTCTTTCTGTCACCCCTTTTCGCATCCTTGTCCTCTTTCCCCATGGGGTGTTCATCTCTTCCTTATTGATTTATAAGTGTTTTTTATGCATAGAGATAATAGTCCTTTGCCATATTTGTGGCACATATGTTCTCTCCGTTTGTCATTGGATTTTTATTTCTTTATGGCATTTTTAAAGTGCAGAAGTTTCAAATACTGTTGTAAATCATACCCATCCTCCTTTTCCTTTATGGCTTCGTCCTTTGA
>PVJD01018703.1:0-13637 GCA_004026545.1 Mormoops blainvillei | reverse complement strand
GGGCAATGACCTTCTCTGAAGGGGACTGTGATTATCCCATAACAATCTCCCATCTCACACAAGGGCCCATCCTGGTCCTGTTCTTTGAAGTGGCCTGGATTCTGCTCAGGCCTCTGTATTTGGGCCCTCTCGCTGGGAAACCCCTGTCCAACCTCCTCCAGGAGCTAAAGGTTAATAGCCCTGAAACTACTTCCGAGGTCATCCCCAGAAGGTGAGAAAGGTGAGAAATACCCCTCCCTAGACGTAAGGGGTATCTGAGAGCTCTTACGACTGGGGCCTGAGAGGATGAGAGAATGAGGAAGTTAAAAATGGGAAGAAGACAGACTCCAGCACTAATTCGGCTCATTTTTTTTGGTGTAACCTAAACTCCACAGATACAGGTCGAAATATTCACCGATATCCAGGCACTGCCCAAATCTGATGAAGCTCGATGCTGAAAGAACACGCACCGTTCGTGGTATGTAGATCGGATCCTGCGATTCCCAGGCTTCCGTCTCTTGAGCAGTGAAATGGAGGGTGGGCGACCCGGCCTGAGCGGCCTGCCGGGCCGATGCCCAGATAACACGCGTGCTTTCCGTTGGGGTGAGCGGGAGAGCGTCTTCTGAGTACCATTTACTGTAGCCTGGCAGACGCTTAGCGTCACCTAATGCCAGGGGGTAGGATGGTCACACACACATGAAATGCCAGAAGACAGACTGTCGACGTTTCATTTTGGTCCACGGTTTAAGAAACTGACCAAGAAGAACCTAACGAGAAACAACGGCGTTTAAAATCTCAGTACGTTGTTGGGTGCGAATAGAGCTGTTCTAGTTCGTGCTTCTGTCAAACAGCAAGCTGGTCCCCACCGCCCAGCAGCAACGACGAAAGTCTGAGGCGAATGGGTCCTAGGGCTCCAATGTCCCAAACAAACGAACTGACCAAGTTCATTATCTAGAACAAAGTGACCTGTTACCTGTGTGTGCTGTGGCTTTCAGTCCTGAATAAGAGACCTCCGGGGCCCAGTGCCACAGGGCCTGTGTCTGACTCTGACACCCGCCTCACTAGGGACTTTCTTGGCCAAACAGCCGAGATGCTGGCAACCAGGGGCGTGGTCACATCAATTAAGATTATTTTGGCAAATCCCTTGGCCAGGAAGCAAATAAATACTATCGATGGAAAGCTCTACAGTTAATAGAGGTGAACGCAGCTCCATCTTCTGGAGGTGAACGTGCCACTGGGTTGTGAAGTGTCCCGGCTCCTGCTCTTCCTCTCTCGGGTTCCAGGCCATTCTTTCCACTTGCAAAACTGTCGTAGGGAGAGCAGGCTCTGCCCAGTCCCCGTCTGGCTTGTTCCTACTGTCCTTTTCCAGTAGCCGTGTGATGACTCACCCGTATGCAGTGACCTCGTCAAAGTCACCCAGTGGAAGCTGCAGAGCGTTATTTAGGTTGATGAAAACGTGAAGAAGCCCACGGGTCATGTAACCCAAAGCAATCTTGGTTTTCTGTTTGCTGCCAGAAGAAACTTTGCTTTCAGGTTTTTCTTTTCGTTTTCTCTTTAATAGTGACCCTGGCTAAAATTAAAAATATCAGTATGGACAGAAAAAGATCTTCTAATACCCACTGAAGGAAAATCGTCATGGTCTGTGGCCAACCAGAGCTCCCAAATGGTCTGAAATGTATTTGTGCATTTATTGTTAGTGAAAGCTCCATCGATACAAGGACACTGAACCAGAGATTCACTGAAGAAAAATAATAATCTAGAGGGTGCACTCGAGTTGAGCCCTTCTTACTCCAAGTCTCCTACTTTAAACCCGGCTCCAACATGAAATCACAGGGTGATTTTGATCATTCATTTAGGCTAGCATCATCCTTTAAGGGCCTTTCCAGCCTTGAATATGTGAGTCTACGGGGGAAAAGCACACAGAATTAGGGTCCACATCCATTCAGAGGGACGTTAACGGAGAGACGGAAGGTCTTTCTGATAAATTATAAAAAATGTTTAAAGCTTAAAACACCCTATTCCCTAACCACCCGGGTTAATGATAAGATTTTATTAGGGAAGGTACTTAAAAATAATATACTAAACCCGCACGAAGTCAGTATTTTAGCAGCTCTGCATGAGGATGCACTGGGTTTTATTTCTGTCATGTGGCAAAAGCAGACTCCGTTGCACTGAGGTGGCTCCTTTAGCCAGACGTTGTGGGCGATCTGAGCTCCGCAGCCAGGGATCCAGAACAGCTGGACAGATGCGTCCGGTTATCCAGGTGGGGGATGTGGCTTCTTGCCGAATGCTTGTTTGAAGATCAGCCCTGAAGGCAGACACGACAAACAAGCTCGGGCAAGCCCGGCCTCGGGCTGTAGCTACACGCATATAAATTACAGGATATAAATTACAGGATAATGCTGTCGCACGAGGTCTGGAACGGTGGTGCTAGAGGAAGCTCTCAGTGAGAGCCTTCCTCTGACGGCCTCCGCACCGCCCCGTTTTCTTTATTCCATTCGCGGCTGAGACTCCGCTGCCGGCTCCGTGGACGGTTCTGGCCGCTGACAGCGCTGCCGCGTCCTGAGCGGGACGTCTCCGCGTCCCCCGGGTCTCTGGAGTCCGAGCCCGACTTGCCCGGACCGCAGAGCCGGCGGCCGTTCCCGCCCCTTGGCGATGGCAGTGAGGCCCCGCACGTCGCCGTGGTGTGCGTCTCGGCTTCTCCTCCGGGTCAGAGGCCGGCGGAGAAAGGCCCGCCTGAGGGGTGCGGCCCGTCTCCTCCCTGTTGGAGGACACGAGGGCTCCGGCGGCCGAGACGGCCCGTCGCCGTGGCGGGCCTAGGCAACCCCGTCCGTTTTCACTGCCCGGGGTTCGGCTCGGCACTTTCACACACCGCAGGTCCTCGGACAGCGCCTGCGGGCCCAATGCATGCCGGGCGTTGCGCTTTCTCCCTCCGCATTTAGGCCCCGTGGGTGTGGCCGGCGTAACACTAGAGCACGTGCAGGGCCGCGTGCGCCTCGGCCGGCGCCGGGGTGGGGAGCACGCGACCGCTGCCGCAGCTGCGGCGTCATAGTGTCACGCATGCGCGCACGCGCCGCAGCGAGCGCCCCGGGGCGGGGCGGGGCGGGGGGGGGGGAACGTGCGACTCTACGTAGCGCACGTGCCCTTTCACCTCCGGAAGGAAGCCGGAAGCTTCGTTCAAATGAAGCGACGTCCCCTCCCGGATCGGACTGAGAGGAAACGGCTGAGAGGCGCGAGGAGGGACGGACGGAAGCAGCGAAGCCGGGGCGCAGGCGGCGGAGAGGACCGCACTGCGTCTGCCCAGCCCGCCCGGCCGGGGCCGCCGCTCGGGCTGCCTGGGTTGGGGGGGCGACTTTCGTGCGGGTGCCCCGACCAGCTGCTCTGGCCAGCGAAGTAGAACTGCCACGGGGCTGTGTCCGAGCCGTCGGGGCCACCGAAATGTAGCCCTCGACTCTGTTTTTCACGCGGGGAGAGGCGAAGCTTTCCACTGGGCAGCTGGAAGGAAGGCGGGGCGGGGGCGGGGCGAATGGCTTTCCCGGGACTCGCCCGGACGGGCCCCGCTCCCGCTCCGCCGCCCCGAGCCCCGGACCTCCGGCTCCCACCGCCCCACGCCTGCGGCGGCGCCCTGACGACGGGGGCACCGCCAGGCCTCCGCGTGGCCGGCAGCCTGACGGACGACGCCAGGAGAGCGCCCGTTGTCCCTGGTCCTCCGGTGCTGCAGTCACGTCACCATTCCCTGGGGCAGACCGGGCGCCTTCCTCTTCACATTCCCGCTAACGCGTGTTTCCCGGCTCGTCTGCAGGCGGGACGGGCCCTTCCCGGCTGTTCATGTCCCGCAGCCTAAATCCCCGCCTCGCCCCGAACCCCGTCCTGGGAATCAAGAGCAAGCGCGTTGTTTCCTTTTGGAACTTGCTCCCGTTGGCCACAGGCTGAATAATCTCAGGCAATTGCCTGATGGCGAGTGCGAGCTTGTCAGAGGCTGGCAGCCGTGCGGGCGAAGTAATTCATGGCAGAAATGCCCTCGTCCTCACCTCAGCCTTTCCGCTGAAGCCCAGAGGACTGGCCTTTCCAACCTGAGTGAAATCGCGTCCCTTTACTTCTTCTTTGCGTTTAATTCTTTGACTCAAATGACCACGTAAAGGCCGTTTAGACCATCGGCTGAAAGCCCCAGCCGAGCTCCCGTGAGCGTCCTGCAGCCTCGTGTTCCCTGGGCGTAGTAAACCTTGTCTGCGAGGAGAGACCCGGTGCAGCCTTTCCTGCCCAGTGGAGGCTTCGGCCCAAGGCCGTGCAGACAGCGAACGCTCCCCAGCGAAGGCCAAGCGGCGGGCCGGGCGCATCGGCGAGCTCGGAGCTGATGAGTCCCGGGTCACCGGGCTCCGTCCAGCGGGCAGCTGGAGCCCTGGGGCAGCGCGGGCGCGGGGCCCGTAAGGCGGGAAGGACCCGGGCTGGGGGCCGTGTGTTGGGGCCGGGCCTGCCTTGTGGCCTCGGCCGAGGAACACCGCGCCTGGTGATCCCAAGCGCTCAGTGAGACGGAAGTGAACGCTCCCCCTTCATCTCCCTCCACGCGGTGTCACCGTCCCTTCTCAAACGGACACGAGCGCATGGAAGAGAAGGACTCTCGGACTTACTGTGCGCCCATTGTCCAAACGGTCGGGTGCCGTGTTTTCCTTGACGTTGTGCCCACCTGTCCGTCTGTGCCCCCGGGGCAGGCCCGCTGGCACGCAGGGCGGGCCGTCACCGGCCGCGGGGAGGCTGTGCAGGAAACAGCCCCACTCTCTGTGGGCGTCCTGTGGCAGCAGGCGGGGGGCAGCACGTGGTTACCTCTGGTTTGCGTGGTTTGGCTAAATTCTGTCGGATTTTCTCTGAAGTGACTTTTTAGCAAGGTTCGCCGTCCTGGTGTGCGCTGAGCCTGCAGCTGTTTCTTCTGAGGAGAGCAGACCTAGAAAAAGCGACACGAGGCCCCTTCGTAGAGATTCGCTACTTTACTTAAAGATGGGACAACAGGAGAGCGGGTGCCCCTGGGTGTGACTGCTCTAGAAGGCTGTCTGCTCCAGGAAAGTATAAGCCTCCAACTGAGAAGTCCAAACTATTAGCTGATTTGACACCGTTCTATTTCGCTATTTATTATAAAGCATACCCAGGGTTATAATGACAACAAAGCTACTTTCTCTAAAACAGAGCAATAGTCCAAACAAAATAAAGGACCACTTTCCAGTCCTAAGTCAATGACAGTGACTTGGATGCACCTGTGTTTGCCCACAAAACTAATCTCAGACGACGAAGCCGTGGGCACATTCAATGAAATCTCCGCCACTGCTGCTCTCACTCCTTTTTCGGGGGAGGAGGGTCGGGGGGCAGAAGGAGTGTGGATGAAAAGAATAGTCATGCTGAGAGCGTTACCGGAGAAACCACAAAAGGGTATGTCTGGTTGCGATAAGAAAAAATCAAGTAAAAAGGTGAATTGTGAAGTCATGGTTGCTAGGAGACCGAGGAGAACCCCCTTTCTGAAAGTGTGTGTCTCCTCCTGGGCTGTCCTCTCTGCAGCGAACGCCCAGAGCGGCTGCCCCGGCTCCGAGGGGCTGACAGCACGCGGGTGACCCCGCCTGCCCCGAGTGGGCTCTGGCTTGCTGAGTCAGGGGCAGCCTCCCCGACAGTGGACACTGACGGCAGCAACACGGCCCGGGAAGCCGTCGGCAGCCTTCTCAGGCCAGAAAAAACAACAGAAGGGGCGCAGCTGGAAAAAGGGGAAATACGGAGTGTTTGCTGTGCACTTTCAACCATGCGATTCAGTGTCGCTTAAGTATCCATATTTGGGACTTTTTGAGCCCATGAATCAATAAATACCCCCGCCCGCGCCAGCTGTACCTCGGTTTGTTACCCCTGCCCTGCAGGGACCCTGACAGACCAAGAGTGAATCTGGGTAACAGCTTTGACCCTGACCCACATCCGGCCTTACCTCATGACCCAGCAGGCCAGCAGGGGTGTCCGCCTGAGGTGGGCGCCCAGGAGCACAGAGGGCCCGGCGAAACCCCGGGGCTCTGACTGGGTCCCGCTGCCGCAGAGATAGCAAAGACCTCAATGCACTCGCGTCCCCGGGACTGGACAGAAGGAGGGGCCCCTGCAGGGCACGGAGGAGCAGAGGGGCAGAGCGCACTGTGCAAGGAGCCGATGGGCAGCTGTGGGTCTAGGGAGCTGAGACAATGCAGATTTCCAAGGGGACGGCCAGGCCAGCGGCTTGGCGTGGACGGGGGGCCTGGGAGGCCGGGTACAGGGTCCCACCTCTGGACCCCAGCCTGTGCCTCTGAGAAGTGGCCACCGGGCCGTGCTGCTGTTTGCCGCGGAGCCTCTGCCGCCCCTGCAAACGGGCTCCAAGGGAAGGATGAAACTCTCCGCGGAGAGTTTGTGCCCCCTCAGCCTACCCCCTCCTGGGACACGAGGTGATGGGCAGCAGCTGTAACCTTCGGGGGACCCCACAGGAGGCCCTGCTGCAACAGGAGCCCCTGGCACTTACCCCCTCCACTCCAAGGGCCTCCACCCCCAGCCTTTCCCAGTTGCTTCCTCTGCACCATGCAATAAGGGCATGGGGCTGACTCGGCTCCAAAGTCCTGTTGCCCAGAAAAGTCAACAGTTTGCTAAGTTTATTTTCCTTTCTCAAAAGTCTTTGCCAATCTTAGGACATAAAAAAGGTAGTAATTTTTAAATTTTCTGAAGTGAAATGTGCATGCAACCAGTAAAAGAATAATAGTGAGATGTGTAAATAATAGGAAAAAAAGAATGACAGAAAACTTAATCAATGTAGTAAAAAGCAGAAGAGAAAGGCAAAGGAAATTGATAGCACAAGATGAAAATATTTATGCCAGTAGTTATAATAATCATGAGTGTGTTAAACTTGTCCATTAAAAAAACCATGATTTAAAAAATCAAGTCTCAAGACATCCAGTTATATACTTAAAATATAATGACAAAGGCAGGCCAAAGAAGAGAAATAAAAGATGAACCAGACAATTACTAAGAAATACCAATATTATGGAGACAGACTTTACAGAGCAAACATTGTCAGGGATCAGGACGCTTATTACATAATCATAAATGAAACAAGCTGCTGGGAAAGTATTCTTGAAAGTATATAAAGCAAAGTTGGTGTATGAAGCATATATCAAGATATATAATGCAAAATTGAAAGTATTGCAAAGAAAAACGAACCGATCTCCACAACGGAGGGTTTCAGACACATCGTTCAGAAACGACAGGTGTAACAGGCAACGAATAATGGCTGCAATGGAAGATTTAGGGAGTTCAGTGAACAAACTTCCTCCTGCGTGTGCGATGCACCCACGACGGGAGTGCACAGTGGTCTTGGACGCACCCCGGGCGGGCGCGTCCCGGGCAAGGCTGCCCAGCCGTCTCTGCATTTCCCAGGCGCTGATAGTCCCTTTATGGGATTGACTTGGACGTGAGGGGATCGAGTGGGGGACTCGGTAGTGGCGGAATCTCAGAATCTTAATTGCTGAGACGTGGGACCCCCAGCTGGGGGCCGAGGTGGACGGGCCGGTGGTCAGGAAACCAGTCCTGTGAGGTTCTTTTGCACAAGAACATGTTTTTACTTAGACTGTATGGATTTTCTGATTTCGTGGGGAGAGATTATTAGGGGCTAAATCAACTCCCCTGCCGAACTGGGTTACCTCTCGGTGCCTCTACTGTCTCCTGAGACCTTGGGCCCAGCCTGCCCATCCATCTGCCTCCTGCAGAAGCCTGAAGGGCACGGATCTTTGGCTGACATTGGCCGTGCATCCGTGGTTGTGAGGTTTCGTGAGTGGAACAAACGAACTCCCAGTTGTGCTCCCGAATCTAGCTGCACCTTGGAAGCGTCTGGGAAGTTTCTAGGAGATGGATGCCAGACCCCACAACGATCCGAATCAAACCCCCTTCACTCGGCACAGACACCGACTGCTGAGCACTCCCAGCGCAGGCGTGGCCGCGCAGCGTCTGGGCGGCGTCCTCCTGGGGCAGGCGGGCCGGCCTCAGGCGTCAGGGACGCTGGCTCCGCAGTTCCCTCCGGACCCCACTGCGATTTCCTAACCTGCCGAGTCGCCCAACCCGCGGGATGTTTTCTCAGGTTGGAAAGTGTTGTGACTTTATCCTGCAGGTCACCTTCCCGCCCCTGAGATTCCTGTAGGGTGAATCGGATAGGTTAGTAGTGCCAGCCTAAAACGACAAAAATGTCATCTTTGTTACCAGAAAATTCTGTCCTAAATCAATTCCTTTGTTTTTCGTGGAGTTTTAAAACTATAAAAGGCAGTAAACAAGCTGTCCACGGCTGGTTTTAGGTCTGGGCTTCACCTCAGCTTCTCTGTCCTAAAGCAAAAAGGATGTGGCTTTGCCGGCAGGGACAACATAACTGCCGTGTGCGTGTATCTCTGTGGGCCTGCGTGTGTCCGTGACTGCGTGTCTCTGTGTGCATGTGTGTGAGTGTGTGTGTGAAACCCACAGACGGCATGGAACGTATATAATTTGAAGAGACTTGGAGGGTAGGGCTGGTTATAAATGCGTCTCTTCCTCAGTGGAAAAATTCACAGATTGAATCATCTGCATAAAGATTCAACAACACGATAAAATTAGATGTCTTTTACATAAGATGTCACAATGATTGGTTTCCCCAGTCTTACCCTTTCAGGTTGCAAAATGGTATAATTGCTGGGGGAGGCGAGAGCATGGTCCTCACCTGCCAGTGTTGCCGTCCGCCCACCTGGCTCCCAGCTGTGCCCCGGGAAAGAGGGCAGGGCGTGCATGAAGGAGAGACAGCCACATGGAACTGTTGCTCAGGCGGGGGACAGGCCGAGGTGTCAGGGGCACGTGCCCTTCTGAGCCACGCCCCGGGGCAGAGGGGAGAAGGGCGCCGCGGAGACGCACTGTCCCAAGCAGCAGGGGGCGCAGGACTCTGGCGAGGGCTCTGCTGGCGTTAGAGGCAGGAACGCGCCGCAGGTTCCATCTTTCAGAAGGCGGATCTGGGCAGAGAGCCCTCCGCCCCCGCAGGGGCCAGGCCCAGACGGAGCTCTGTGCGCAGGCCCCCCACCCCGCCGGCCGCGCCGTTTATAACTCTGAGCCATCAGATGCAAATAGGTCTGAGAGTTGTTCTCCTTCCAAGTGAGACGGAAGACTTGAGAAATTAATCTGGCGCTTTTGCTTTGAAGCTGAAATCTGTACATTGCAAAAGCCGAGACGAGTTACCTCTCCTCATTTCTTCCTTTATGTTCTTATATAACCTAGCAAGCTTTCCCAGGAATGGACGATAAAATTTTCACATCAAAGGGAGGGAGTAAAATTCTCGCAGGCTTGAAGAACTTGCTTCCTTCGAGAAAGCATCGTGTTATCAGCTGGCGGCTGTCCACGCCACGTCGCTTCCGCTGGAGGCCTCGGCCATGAGAGGACAAAGGGGTTGACAAGGAGCAAGAAAAGTATCAAAGGGAGCAGGGGGCTCCAGGCACGCGCTGGCTCACCGTCTGCTCTTCCGCTCGGTACGAGGCCACCGCTCTTCAGAAAAACTAAGGAACGAAGGGGGGTTTGGTTATTCAGTCATTGCTTTGTTGGGTGAGCATTGTGGTGTAACTGCGGTGTGCTGGGCACAACGTTGGGACCGGAGAATGCAAAAACATGGCCAAACCAAACCTCTCCCTCCGAAGAACTCTGTTCTAGAGAGCACCTGACATAATAATAACTTTGGTTGTTGTTGATATTCTCCTGAAACGTAACAAATGCTCTCCTCTAGGTGCCTGGGAGCTTAGGGGAAGCACCGGGCTGTACTCAGTGGATGGGGGGCGGGCATGGAAAATGAGTGGGTGCGGAAGACGTTATAGCAGAAGAAATGTCACTGGTGGGGTCGATGGCCGCCAGCTTCTGATGTCCATTGATGGTCCTTTGCGCTCATTTGGGGATGTTTTCCTATCTTCTCTGTGGGCCTGAAAATGGTAGAGTTAAAGGTGACGAAGCGAATTTTATCATTGTGGTTGCTAAGAGCTCATGACCTGTGGTCATAGATAATCTCATCACCAGCTGGAAAGTCCCTGTCAGAAAGTCAGCCTTAACCAGATAGCTGGGCCTGAAACTTGGCTGTTGGGCACGCTAGAAAGATCAGGGCCTTCATGGCGAAACAAATATTCTCTGATAATATTGGTTAATGTTTAGGTCAACTAATCAGATAGTTATTTTGAAACATCACCTCCAAGGTGGTGGAGAGGCTTCTGGGAGAGGCCCAGCCTGATTTCTCGTCTCTGAATGGGACCACTCGCCAGCTCGACTGCCTTCCCGTGTCTGGCACAAATTCTTACCTGCTGGTGAAGTACTTACAGGGCCTCCGCTTGGGGCTCAGAGACCCAGCCTTGGCCTCGAACCCTAGCTCTGTAAGCTGGGATTCTGCCTGTGGCTTAGACACCACCTTGGATCTCTGTTCTTATAACCACTCCTTTCTTGTTCTCGTGCCCGAGGGTTAGTTTTGACATGGCGTCCATTGAAGAAATCTCTTCTGTGTCTGCCGTTGGCTCCAGAACATTCCCTCAGAGTCTGGGGTCTGGTTTCTCCACACTAATGGCTACCCTCCGATGACCACCGGACCCAGGAGTCCTCGTCACCGCCCCCTGCCTTCACCGCCCCGGCCCTGGCTGCAGTTTGTAAAACCCTCCTGCCCTGGTCTACAAATCCTGGGCATAGATGGCGGCCCTGGACCACTGTCTGCTGTCTCTGGCATTTTAGATCCTGTGTTCTGCCTGTCAGACTAACATTCCTTCCAACAGCAGGACCACGGCTTTTCCTTGCAGACTCCCACCCTTAACCTATTTGCTCTGCTATTTTTAAGGCCAGGAGCTCAGCCCAGCAAAGGTGAGCAAACCCTGCGTGGCGGTACCACACGGCGACTCCTCCCACTGGCCCTGCCTCGGCTCCGGCCTCCGGCTGGACAGGCTGCTGGGCAGCTGCCCCTCGGGGAGACCTGGGCTCCCGCCGCTGTTTTATGTCTCTTCAGTCCCGCGAGATCTTCTGGATGAGACGCTTCCCTTTGTCCTAGTCCTGCCCAGACCACCTGGCCCTGAAGCCCTGGCTCGCCTGCGGGGGTGGGGAGGTGGTGGCGGGGTGCAGAGGGGAGGGAGGCGAGGCTCTGGGCCCCTTGGGTCCCAGCTCTTCCCCACCTGCCACGCACACCGGCACCGTGGCACCACCTGCCATCCTGTTTCTGGCAAACCGTAAGGGCTTAGCAAATATTTGTGAATAAATTAATAAATCCATAAAGCCCATTTCAGGTAAAAAGAACATACCTGCTTAGGTCTCAAGATACAGGTTCCATCCCTACCCCCACCTTTTACCTCTTCCTTTCTTTTCATGGCCTGGCTTCATCCTACAGAACTTACTGGAAGGCTGGTGGAAAGCATACCACCCATCGTGCGCCTTCACCGAGAGACTGCACGGGCTCATGCTTGACTCTGAAGAGGTTAAGTAATGAATATTTATTTTTTTGTCTTGCCTTACTTGGACCAATCGTCCCCGTGATTTGCTAAATTCTCCTTTATTTGAAGGCTTGCGGAAATGTCAACTCATGCAGCCTGTCTGGGTTTTGTCCACGTATGAAAAAATGGCACGCATCTGCTGTGCGAACAAGCCTCCTGTCCCTGAGACGCGTGGGTGCAGGGAAAGGACCAGAACTCGGCGTCTGCTTGATGTTTAACGTTCTGTAGAGCTGAGAAGAGCCCGAAGCGGGGCTGGTTTCCTGGGCGACTGTTTTCTTCGTGTTGAGTTTTAAGAGCTCCTTGTATATTTTGGATAAAAGTCCTTTATCAGTTGCCTTTTCTCCTGGTGTGTGGCCCGCCTCATTCTCTTGACGCGGTTCTTGATTTTAATGAGGTCCGGCTTATCAATGATTTACTTCATGGGTGAAGGTCGTTGTCATGCCCAAGCCCGTCTAGCACTTCTCCCCTGTGTCTTCTAGGAGTTTTACAGTTTTGTGGGGACATTTCGGTCCCTGGCCCATTTCGAGTGCATTTCTGTGACTAGTTTAACGTCTGGGTCTGGACGACCACCTTCGTACCTAGACGCATAGTCGCTCTCACACCCTGGGTTGAAACACTAACCCTTTGAAGACATGACATTACCATAGCTGCCGGCACAATGTTTTCTGCAGTATAAATACTTGTTATTGATTATTTTCCTAACTTGTTCTTTTGATAACCATCTTTTAAAAGACCTGCGCTATTGAGTAACCCCTCAGGCTTGCAGTAATTCAGTTGCATTTATGCTACGTTGGAATAGTCGTGGTCGAAGTCCCTGTCTTCAAACCAGTTATGACTTCTCAGTGAATTGACAGTGTCAGATAAGGTGGAAGTCTTAACATGATATATACATTTTTATTCATTTCATTTTTAATAAAAACGTGTAACACAGAACCCCTACAGTGTAATTTGTGCTTCGTTCCAAAGGAGATAGTAGCACATTACCAACATAGATCACTAAGCACTAGTTACCTGACTGTTTTTTTAATGTATTGGCATCAGTACAGATTTACATTGTTGTTATTTTTTATTTGAACTATGCTTTAATGTGCGTGCTATCAGGCAGTCACATGACTATAGGGCTTTGCCTCTGACCCCACAAGGCGCCTGGACAAGCCCGGCCCTCCCGTAGAAACGGCCCTGTGACTGGGCACAGCGTGCGAGCCCGTGTTCACAGGCGCGGACCGTGTGCCGGGTGGGTGTGTGACCCCTGAGGAAGGGAAGTGGACAGAACGGTGCCCACGTTTATTCCACCGTCTGCCTGGGGCTCTTTCCAGCCCTGGAGTGGGAGGTGGAGACCCAGCGGGCCCAACAGCGTCACCGAGCAAGGGGGCAGGTACGGGGGGGGTGGCAGGAAATTGAGGGGCAGGTGCATGAGACGGGGGTGCTGTGCAGCAGAACCCACACTCCTGCCAACAGATAGGGACCCGAGGGTGCTGTGCGCCCCAGAATCAGCCTGGAGGCCCCACAGGCCTGCGGAGGTTAAACTTCCCTGTCAGCTTGGCCCCGCCTTTCTGCCTAGTTGTCTGGCCAAACACTGGTCCAGGCGTTGCCATGGAGATATTTTGGAGCTGTGGTTCACATACAGGCCACTGACACAGAGGAGGTTGCTGTCGATACCCTCTTCTGTTGTGCACCGACGGGCGGCCTGGCCTCTCACATTTCTCCTGTCGGTGGCTGAGGCGAGGCCACAGACTGTCACATCCGCCCTCGCCTTGGGCGGCGTGCACCTCGGAGGGGCCCAGCTCCGGCCTCGGCAGGTCAGCGCAGGGCTCACGTCACATCAGAGAGAAGTGGGATCCGCGGGAGGTCTGGGGTGTGGAGGCGAGGGCGGCTGGTGGTTCGGAAACTTCCAGTAGCGCCTGATGGGGTTCCGCTTTCTTCTGAGTTTGCTGTGCTCTGTCGCGTGGGGTGGGCAGAGGTGACTCGGCCCGGCCATCCCCAGAGCCACCCGACGTCCACCAGGTGGCAGAGAGCATGTTAGGACCTGTCGACCTAGTTCCATTTTAATTCACCTCTTGGATGACGAGGGTCCCGTCCCTGAGTGCCACCCGGAGTCGGACAGGCAGATTGAAGAGGAACCTCCGCCCTCTCGGGCCCAGATTTAGGCAAGTAAAGGGACACGAG
>PVJD01018702.1:0-13642 GCA_004026545.1 Mormoops blainvillei | reverse complement strand
CTATGCCGGCCGATGGCCAAGCGGTGAGGTGAAGACATCTGCCTCCGACCCCTTCATCCAGCCTTTCTCAGTCCTCTTCTGTCATCGTGGAGCTAGGGCTTCCTGTAGATGCCGGGGGCTTCTCCAGGGCTGCCATAGTGTCCTCCTGCAAGGGCCTGTCGGTGGCTCCGCCCCACCCAGCAACAACACTTGGTTCTGCCCCTTTTAGTGAACCCAGCTCTGCGCTTACCCATGGCAGGGGCTTAGCAAACAACTGTCGACTAAGTGGTTGACTAAATGTGCGACTGGCCTGTACATGAGTGAAAGCAGCATGGTAGAAAGGGCATTTGGCCTAGAAATCAGATATGGCCTCTGTTCATGTCGTTTCCCTGAGCCCCCTGCTCTCCAGGAGCAAGAGAGGGGCTTGGGGAGATCATTGGAGCGCTCTTCCAACACTGTGATTCTGAGAGAGGCCTTGCCGGCGCCTCTAAAGCAATGCCGCCAGGTCCAGCTGAGCACGGATCTGTCCTGAAGGAAGTCACCTAAGCTGACCAAATGACCAGAGGCCATACAAGTTCTTCTGTGGCAGACCCCCGGGGACCCACACTTTAGAGAAGGAGCAGGATATAATGTAAGGCTTGAGGAGGGGGATTAGAGAGGATTTAAAAGTGGTACAGAGATGAGAGCGAGTTCCTAATGTTCCATTTCTCAAAGATGGAACCTGGACTTCCTGTCAAGATGGAGGTTTGTCTCCTTGCACAACCCCATCAAAATCACAAGTAAACTATTGAACAAACATCACTCAGAAACATCAGAAATTGAGTTGATGGAAGTCTGACAGCTACAGAAAAGACGCTGCATCTATCCATACTTGCAGGAAGGGCACAGACATGGAACAGGCTGGACCCACACCCAAGTATGGTGGACAAAAATTCAGGAGGGATATCTTGGGAGTGAGGAGGCCCAGTCCCACTCCAGGACCCCCAGCTTAGGGTTTCAGTGCCAGGAAGATAAGTCCCAATAACTTCTGGCTGCAAAAGCCAGCAGGGATTGAATCGATGAAGGAAATTGCTGGACTCACAAGCAGTTCCTCTTAAACAACCCAGGCACGGCGTTTACTCAGACTCACTTCCTCTGAGCTCCAGCACTGGGATAGCAGCTTGAAAGGCACCAGTGGCATACAGGGAAGAACTGAAGTGTCTGGCATCAAGGCAAGAGCTGGAGGGCAGCTTTCTCCAGGACAAAAAGGTGAACAGAGGCTGTTGTTCCTTTTCTGAGCCATCACCCCACAGAGTCACAGAACCGGCAGGCAGGTACGACATCTGAGACTCCATCAACATCACTAACACTGTTTGCTCTGCCCTGGTGATTCCCTGAGGCTCTGCCCCACCCAGCTTACAGGCCCACCCAAGCTGTTAACAGTGGCTTTTCCATAGGAACAGCTGGTGTTGGCTCATGTTTCACAGCTTCTTACATCCTCTCAAAAAGCAACAACCAGGCTCAGTGAGCCCCCAGCCCCCATACCTCTTGCTAAGTGGTCCCTGGTCCAACACTAGCATTAGCTTTGCTTGGGAATTTCCAAGCCCAGCACAAGTAGCAGCTATCTAAAGACTGCTTTGTAGATCATGCAGGGTGGCCCCAGACAGAACACTGGTGGTGGCTGACCTTGGCCTGCACCACCTTGGAAACCCTAGAGCCTGCACACCCAGTGCACAGCTACAGACCACGTCAGAGCACCACCACCCTGCCCCTGCAGAGCTGATCCTCCACTGAGAGTGGAGGTTGGTGGTCAGTGGTCACAGCCAGTCCTTGCAGCTGACTGGCCTGGGTAAATCCCTCCCATTGATCTGCCAACAGTAATCAAGCTTCAACATTACTCAGCCCACATGGAGGGCACACCTTGAGTACCCAGCTTGGGTGATAGGGGAGGCTGTACCACTGGACCCTACAGGACACCTACTACATTAGGCCATGCTACCAAGATAGGAAGTCATAGCAGCTCTACCTAATAATAGAAACAAATGCAGGGAGGCTGCCCAAATGAGGAGACAGAGAAACATGGCCCAAATGGAAGAACAGATAAAAACTCCAGAAAAAGAACTAAACAAAATGGAGATAAGCAATCTATCAGATGCAGAGTTCAAAACACTGGTTATAAGGAGCTCAAGGAACTTAGTGAGGACCTCAACAGCATAAAAAGGATCCAGTTGGAAATGAAGGACACATTAATTGAAATAGAGAACAATTTACAGGGAAACAACAGTAGAATGGATGAAGCTGAGAATCAAATCAATGATTTGAAACATAAGGACAAAAAACACCCAATCAGAACAACAAAAAGAAAAAGGAATCCAAAAAAGCAAGGATATTGTAAAGTGCCTCTAGGTCAATTTCAAGCATTCTAACATTTGCATCATAGGAGTGCTAGGAGAAGAGAAAGAGCAAGAAATTTGAAATCTATTTAAAAATATAATGAAAGAAAGCTTCCCTAATTTGGTGAAGGAAATAGACATAGAAATCCAGGAAGCAGAGAGTCCCAAACAAGATAGATGCAAAGAGGACCACACCAAGACACATCATAATTCAAATGCCAAAGGTTAAAGATAAAGAGAGAATCTTCAAAGCAGCAAGAGAAAAGTAGATAGTTCCCTATAAAGGAGTTCCCATAAGACTGTCAGCTGATTGCACAAAAGAAACTTTGCAGGCAAGAAGGGGCTGGAAAGTAGTATTCGAAGTTGTGAAAGACGAGGACCTACATCCAAGGTTACTCCACCCAGCAAAGCTGTCATTTAGAATCGAAGGGCAGATAAAGAGCTTCCCAGACAAGAAGCAAGTAAAGGAGTTCATCATCACCAAACCATTATTATATGAAACGTTAAAGGGGCTTCTTTAAGATAAAGAAGAAGATCAAAGCTATGAACAATAAAATGGCAATAAATACATATCTATCAACCACTGAATCTAAAAACAAACTAAGCAAACAAGAACAGAGAGAGAATCATGGATATGGAGAGTGATTTGGTGGTTGCCAGGTGGGAGAGGGGTGGGGAGAGTGGGTGAAGAGGTGAGGGGATTAAGTAAAAATAGGTGGTTACAGAATAGCCATGGGGATATAAAGTACGGTACAGGGAATGGAGTAGCCAGAGAACTTAACAGGCATGACCCATGGACTCAAAAAATGGCGCGAGGATTGTCTGAGGGAGTGGGGGCGTGCTGGGTGGAGGGGGGCAAAGGGGGAAATTGGAACAACTGTAATAGCATAATCAATAAAATATAATTTTTTTCAAAAGATGGAATCCGGAATGTAACAGCCTGGACCCCTGCTCTCGGGGACTGGAAGTTGACTGGATTTCCTTGATGGCACCAAGCAGGCTGGACGGACATGGTTTTGATTAGTTGTTTACTTATAATATCAAGTACTTTACTCAATTTTAAAATTTTAAAATTGACTCAATTTTAAAATTGAAATTTTAAAGTGAAGTCAGAAAGCAGTTACTAGCAAAACCATCTCCTTTATTTCAAAGGGATTATTTATGAAAAATCTTGCTTTTTAAGTATATCAATGTCTCCCCACAATAGGGCCTTGGTCACGCTTCACTTGGGGTGCAGGGCAGGGAGGGCTCTCAATTCCTTCAGTTTCCTTTGCTTGTGGAAGCAAACAGTCATCTCCCCTGACCTCTGGGGGAAAAGGCCTGTTTCCTGGAGAGTTTGGAGAGAAGGGGCTACGCTGGGGGAAGCAGAGCTGTTTCTTGGTTCCCTCTGAGTTAAAGTCTATAGATGCTTAAAAGTCAAGGCTGAGATATAAGAAGCAGTGGACTGTCCATAGAGAGGCCCTCAGAGGGATGTTGCCATGGTGAACTGGCCATCATCCAAGTTTTGGACTCTGCCTCATGGGCTTGGACATATGTCCTCACTGTCCACTCAGGCTGATAGAGCCTGCAAGAGACTGACTTGAAGCCTGAGTGTCAACGTGCTGATTAAAAATAAAAAACTGTAACTGACAGATGGACTGCCCATTCCGGCACCCTCTCTTTGTAGATGAAGTACACAGAAAGGTAAATGGGAAAATGTCCCTTAGTGAGCATGAGCAAGGGCAGAGAGGAGTTACAGAAGGTGGGTTTTGTCGAACGGCACCAGATCCCAAGAGGCCCACACATCCATCTCCCCGGGAGGGAAGAGTCCTGCCAGGTGGAATGAAGCTTGTGAGGCCCTGGCAAGGCTGCTTCTGCCAGCGCAGGGCTTGGTTGCCCACTCCCAGTGACTTCCCCGACAGGGCTCCCACGCTGACCTGGCTGACACTGTCTTTCTCCAACTATGTCAATGCCACGAGGTCTTATCTGAGTGGTACCCAGGCTCCCTAAGCCAGCTGTGGTGGATCAGGCTCTCTGGAAAGCAGGCTCTCAGGTACAGATTCGTGTGCAGGGAGCTTTATGGGGCCATGTTCTTGGGATCACCATCTGTGGTGGGCTGAAGGAAGCAGGATTGGGAAGAAGGAGTTAAACTGCAAAGCAGATGTGACAAAGGCCTCAGCCAGTCCCATGGGAGGCCCTGGAGCTGCAATGGTCCCTTAGCTGTGTTTTGTATCGAGTCAGGGGTCCTGGCTTTTCCCCCTGTATTTATCACTGGATATGGTTTTATCTATGGGGAAAGGTCATGACTTTGGAGACATCAGCTGCCGACACTCCGACAGCCGGGACAATCAGAGCCTCGGTCCTACACCAGTTCAGCCCACACTGTGGTTTGTGAATATGAGCCTTGCCCTCAAAAGCCTGACCCACATTGACTACGGGGCCCCATACGACTGCAGCCATATCAGTGCAGCAGCCTGTGAAATGAGAGTCAGAACTGGCTGCCTGGGATTTCATTCATTCAGAACCTTATTATCAGTTCTTATTGTCTCAGAAAACCTCAGGGGTGATAAATCCACATGATGGGGTGAACATATGGCCATCACCTCCAGTGATGCAGACAGAATTTGGGTCATTGTCACACTAGTCATGCATCTCTTCTCCCTCCATGCAGGACCACTGTCCCTGACCTCTGTGTCCTTCTACACCTCTGTGCCTTTCCACCTGCAGCGCCCTCTGTCTGGATACCCTCTGCCTCCCATTCCCCCACCTCCAGCTGATAAACCTCTACTCACCTTTCAGGGTCCAGTGTGAATGTCATTTTCTCCAGGAAATATTCCTTGGCCAGCTCTCCCCACTGCCCAGCAGAATTGCTCCTGTCCTTTCTGCGCCCCCAGAGCGCCCATTAACCTGCCTCAAGCAGCTCTCTTGGCACACAGAAGTCTGCTGATCTGTCTTCCTCCTGATAAGCTCATTAAGGCCTGGACTCGACCCCGCCCCATCTGTATCCCTGAGCACAGCAATACAGACTCTACAGATGCGCGAAATGGATGAAGGAGGGAACTTGGAAGGCTTTTGTGTCAGGAATGAAGGAGAGAAGTCAGGCTGAAGAGGAGGCATGGTGGGTCACAGTGGGAAGAGCTCACGTCAGGAAGCTCGGCAAGGAAGCAACGCATCCCTCTTGACCTGAGCTGCCCGGTTGCACCTGAAACTTTATGAATGTAAACACTCTCGCAGTTCCACAGGCAGTGCCATCCTCATCTCTACCTGTGCCCAGTCAAAATACGTTGAATCAATGAAAGGATCCAGAATTTGGGGATAAATACCAGGATTGGGATGTAAAAGGAAAGGGTTAATTTAAAACATATTTGAAAGCAAAAATGGTAGGCTCGGGTAACAGGCTGTAGCTGGAGAACAAGGACGGCAACGTGTCACAGGTGAAGGCAGGTGCGAAGGCTGGAAGAATCAAGCAAGTCAGGTTTAGATTTAGAGTATGGTCAGCTCAGGTGGTCCATATGCTGGATATGATTATTAAGCCAACAAAGTAGTGCTGTGGTTAAGAGGAAATGTAAAAATAATATTGGAGAGAAGGGGAGCATGACATACAGATCAGGTGAGAGCTCCTGTTCAGTTCGTGATGCTTCGCATTAAATAAAGCAATTTTTCAAGATCTTTTAAATGCGATGTCTTTCTAATCAGAAATGTCACTTAATTTTTGGGTTGGACTACCAAGACTGCTCTGACCTCTCTTTACAGCTGTCTCATGCGGGGGGCTTCAAGCTCCGATGCGATCCTTCTCTGTTGTTTCACACTTAGAAATGTCCACTAGGTGGCGACAGAGACTCACTTGCCTCCCTGAAGAGCGATGCTTGTAGTCAAAATTAGCCTCAAGATATTCTATCCAGCTCTATAAAAAGGTCCCTCTTTGTAAAAAAACAATGCAAAACTTCATTACCTAAAATAGTGGAAACTTTAAATATATGGAAAAAACCGATGAAGAATAAATATAAAAACAAATCTAATGACCTCTTTTCTCCAACCAGACACTATCCTACCTGATTTTTCCTTTGGAACTTGTAGCTCCGAGTTCTGTCCACTGGTCACACAGCTCCTGTCCTATGGGTGTTGTTGTTGTTGTTTCCTTTTTAAAAATGTAGCCCCTGGCTGGTTTGGCTTGGTGGACTGAGCACCCACCTGCTAACAAAAGGGTTGCTGGTTTGATTCCCAGTCAGGGCACATGCCTGGGTTGCAGGCCAGGTCCCCAGTAGGGGGGTTGACTGGCAACCACACATTGCTGTTTCTCTCCCTCTCTTTCTCCCTCCCTTCTCCTCTGTCTAAAAATAAAATAAATAAAATCCTTAAAGTAATATTTAATCTTTATTATATTTTTTCATTACCATTTAGTCCCTTTATATCCCTCCCCCACCCGGCAACCACCATACTCTTTTCCATGTCCATGAGTCCTTTTTCCTTTTTCCTCAATCCCTTCACCCACTAACTGCCCCCCACTCACTGTCATCCTGCCCTCCATCTATGAATCTGTCTCTATTTTCCTTGTTAGTTCAGTTTGTTCATTAGATTCCACATATGAGTGAAATCATATGGTATTTGTCTTAATCTGACTGGCTTATTTAATTTAGCATAGTGGTCTCCAGGTCCATCCATACTGTCACAAAGGGTAAAATTTTCTTCTTTTTTATGGCCGAGTAGTATTCTGTTGTGTAAATGTCCCATTGTTGCTCTACCCACTCATCTACTGATGTCTTGGGCTGCTTCCATATCTTGGCGATTGTAAATCATGCTGCAATGAACTAGGGGTGCTTATGTTCTTTCTAATTAGTGTTTTTGGTTCCTTTGGATATATTCCTGGAAGTGGGATAGCTGGGTCAAAAGGCAGATTCATTTTTAATTTTTTGAGCTAATCCACATTGCTTTCCATAGTGGCTGCACCAATCTGCATTCCCAGCAACAGTGCAAAAGCGTTCCCCTTTCTCCACATCTTGGCCAGTACTTGTTCGTTGATTTATTGATGACAACCATTCTGACAGGTGTGAGATAATATCTCATTGTGGTTTTAATTTGCATTTCTCTGATGATTTTTTGGATTTTATTTCTCCCTTTTCCTGAGGTTTGAAAAAAAAACACAACAAAGTACACTGTTTTGTCTCTTCCCTTTACAAAGATTTTTCACACAAAACTGGGGCAAAGCCTCCCTGTGCAGTTACTTGATCAACCTTTTGAAGATGGACAGAGAGGTCTTGTTTAGCTGCCTGAACAGAAGCACTTATTTCGTGGAGCGCTGGCACCGCTCTGATCTCGGCTTTCTCACTTGTAAAATAAGAGCTATCATTACACCTTCCACAGAGTGCAGCTTTCCGACTGAACAAGAAGAGGCCAGGAGACACTCCGAAAACTGCAAATCACTGTACCAGTTTGTAGGGCCACATATCTCTTTAAAAAAGATGCTGCCCTGGCCCTGGCCAGGTGGCTTGCTTGGTCGGAGCATTGTCCCATATGCCAAAAGGTCGCGGTTGATCCCCAGTCAGGGCACATACCTAGGTTGCAGGTTCCATCCTGCATGGAAGCACGGACAGGAGGCATCCGATTAATATTTCTCTTCCTTCTTCTCTCCCTCCTGCCCTCTCTATCCCGCCCCCCCCCGCCCCCCACCAAGCCATCCGCCCGGCCTCTTTCTATCAAAATACATATCCTCAAAGGAGGATTAAAAAAAAATGCTGCTCTTGAAGAGAAACCTTTTGGTTTATTTGAAAAAACATGCTAGTTTTGGAGGACTCTTTCAACAATGATGACAATTGTGGAACCATCTACGTTAATGAGTGTGGAGTGGCGCTCAGAGCCCCCTTTGGGATCTAGAGAGTGGAGGGGGTTGCCCTTGTGTTAGAAGCCCCCACGGGGTCCGCGGGCAGCCCACCCCGAAGAACGCGTGGAACCCGGACTTCATTGAGAGGAGGCCCGTTATGAAATTGGTCTGTTCCGGGAGATGGTCACCGATGTGATTACATAATGTTAAAATTCAGAAGCTAATTTTCCATTTCTGTCTCTGGTGCAAAGCAGGCTATTAATCTTCCCATCAAAGTGGGGTGGTGACGTGCGATGGCCTCAGCGCAGTCCTGCAAGGCCGGCCGGGTGCCCAGTGCCCCGGCGGCACACAGCGTGCCGTTCACTGCCGGTGCGCCCCCTCCGCGGGGAGGTGCGGGAGTGAGCGTCAGAGCAGGGGGAAGCTCACGAAAAGGTGGGCCTGAGGTCCTGGGTCATGTCTGGTCTGCAGTGTGCTGTGTTTTTTTTGTTTTTGTTTTTAATCTGAACCCATTAAAAAACTGGGAACCTTCCTGTGTTAAATCTGGATTTCTGGCTTCTTTTATAGGATTGGAAAATACAGGATCTCAACTGCCACACGGAAGCCACTGATCGGTACTGATGGGCAGCTGCCACTTTACAGGGGCACCGGGTAGGTGGTTTACCCCAGTCCCCACCTTTCCCTACTTCATCACTCATTTATGACACCTGCCTGGTCCCTCCTGGCATGTGAATTTTCGACCTCTGAATTAAAGTATTAAAAGTCCTTGGAATTATGCTATTCATATTTAAAGAATTTTGTTTGTTTTAAGGGCAGTGATGGTAACGGTAAAGCGCACACCCTAAATGGATGTTTGCTTATGACCTTTGACAAGCACTGCAAAATCTTTCACATTTCACCCCTCAGCCTCCTTTTCCACTGTCTCTCCACTTGTATTGACTGGGGCTTATATAGTTGAGACCAGCTGAAACAGTTTTTCGTTTGTTTTTTTTAAGGATTTACTTATTGGAAATACATGTATTTCCACAGTGGCTGCACCAGTCTGCATTCCTCTGTGTGTGTATATGTGTGTGTGTGTGTGTGTGTCTAAAAGCCAGTGTGCTGAATGTTCTATTTCATTCTATCAAGGAAAACTAAAGAGAGAGAGATCCCTGACCAGCGTGGCTCAGTTGATTGGATATCCTCCCACTAAGCAAAATATCACTGGCTCAATTCCCTGTCAGGGCACATGCCTGAGTTGTGGGTTTCCAGTCAGGGTGCATGGGAAAGGCAACCGTTAGATGTTTCCCTCTCACACGATGTTTCTCTCCCTCTCTTTCACCCTCCTTTTCCCTCTTTCTAAAAGTAAATAAATAAAATCTGTGTGTGTGTGTGTGTGTGTGTGTGAGAGAGAGAGAGAGAGAGAGAGAGAAGTGCCTGAAGCTGCTTATGGTATGTAGCCCTAAACTCATTTCCTATATTGTGGGTTGGTAATCGATAAAGAAATAAAATCCTGTTCCTCTCATTAAGTGACATAGGCTTAGAGAACTTATGAACTATTTAACTACTTATAAACATCTATGTAAGCAGCAATCAGAAGGTGTGATAAAAGAATCCATTGGCAATAGTGACAAAACAGCCGAAATGCCCCCTAGATAAATTTAATCATACAAAGAGATTTATATAAAAAACACCTTTAAATGCTATTTTAAGCCACAGCAAAAAAAGGAGGATACACAAAGAAGACTTAAACAACAGAAAAGTCTGAGATGTTGAGCTTCCATACTTGGAAGTATCATAGAGATGTCAAATCTCCCTAAGTTAGCCTAGAAATACATTACTTTCCTGACAAAAATCATACTTTTAAGCATATTGACTGAATCTAAGGTCACATGAAAACAAGCACATTCTTGGAGAGAATAATTGTGGAATACAAAGAGTAATGAAAAGATACTGGTCATACCAGATATAAAACATCATAAATTTACCATAATGAAAACAACATGGTATAAACACATGACTAGATCAATAATACAGGCTAGAAAGTCAAACCAAATACATAGGGGAGTGTTGTATGTGATAAAAGGTGCATCAGTAGGAAAAAGGCAAATTATTCTTTTAATGACGTTGAGAAACTAGATCATTGTATTAAAAAGTTGGATTTCTAACTCAGTCCTTAGACAAAATTAAATTTCAGATGGATAAAATATACAAACATAAAAAAATGAAATCATAAAGGTAGTATGTAAATATATGAGAGGTTTAACTAATAATACCAGAATGGGAAAGGCTCCTGTAAGAAACCACACACACAAATCAGTAAATTTTACTACATAGAAACAATGAAAAAAATTGTGCACAAAAAAGAATACTCGAACAAAATTGAAAGAACAAAGTCAAACACAAAACTGGGGAAAATGCTTGCAACTTGTATAACTTATAAAGCACTATCTTCTATAATACATTTATTCCACAATTATTTCTTTGTCTATTAAAAAACTTGTGCAAATAAATATGAAATGGACATACGATAAGAAGAAACAATAATCAAAACAGGAAATATGAATGACTCAAACACGGCAAGATGCTCAATTTTAGCCTGTAATAGTAGAAATGCAATTACAAGTATAATGAGATATCTTTTTTTTAACCTACTAAATTAGCAAAGATAATCAAACTAGAAAAACACAGATGTAGGTTTGTGAGCCAAACCAATGAATTCTGTGCTTCCAAGAATTATTCTGTTTGAGGTTTGGACTTTTTGAAGAAATGTAGATGTCTGTGAAGTAATTAGTATTTTAAAATATAGCTTGCAATAGTGCTACAATAATAATTGTTGCAGTCAAAAATCATCAGTAGGTACTAAAATTAGTGGACAAAATCATGATTAAGATTTAGAGTATTTTTAGTCTTAAACTATCTCCCTATAAACTACGTATTAATTACAGTAGTGATTCCAGGCAGCCACGATCCTGCAAGAAAGCCCAACTAGCCACATGGAGAAGATCCGAGGCTCCCAGTTAGCAGCTTTCAAATGTTCCAACCAAGATCCCCAACATCATGGAACAGGGACAAGCCACCCCTGATGTTCCTTTACCAAATTCCTAGCCTCCAGAATCCATGAGCAGAACAAATGTCTGTTTAATGGTGCTGAATAACTTGTTATGTAGACATAGTAACTGGAACAAGTGACACCTGCCAAATTTCTGCACTATAACGTTACCACTTCCCGCTTTGTTAGTTATAAGAGATTTGTAGGGAAATACTTTGAGGCTATGTTAGTATTCTGTTCCTCATCAAACTTTCACCCTCATCAAACCAGCATTATTGTCCATTGATGAATTTCCAATTCCATCATTCCTTCTATGCTTATTCGTTAGTGTTTTTTTCCGTAAAGAAGAGCTTTCTCTTTTCCCCTGCTTATGTATGTGTGTTTGTATGTATGTATAACGGTGTGAGAGCACGGATTCTTATCTTATGCAGTGGAATTTAATGCATTATTACCATTGGTGCTCAAAGTGCCCCAAGTTTGCCAGTAAAATCCCTTCAAGCTGATCTTAGATCTTTGGTATATTCTCAACTACTGATTCAGTATCTCCTCAGTTCCTGGTGCACGAAGATGTTTCAGGTTCATCTTGTGCTTTTCCTACTCCAGTTCTGGAATGTTAGACTTTTCTCCAGGGAGCCCTGGTTTGTTTTAGTGGAAAATGGCATTTAGAAAACAAGCTCTAAGTGCTAGATGTGCTTATTGCTATAGGGTTGTCATTGCTCCTAGGAGCCCTCAGTGGACAGGGATAAAAATATATTTATTCATCTATTTATCTACATACTCAAAAGCTCATGCCAGTACCTCCACTTCCAATCTCTAACCCCAGAGAACATTCTGTTCTTCCCCCTTTTCCATATTTGTAACTCTTTTCTCTGACACTAAGAAGTCTTCTTAACATACGTGTTTGTTTGAGCCTAGGATATATAGAAAATAGTTTCAGAATTGCTAACTTATGCCACTGAGAAAAGCAAGCCTACTAACTAGATCCCAGCATTTGTTTTCAGGTATTTTTTAAGGTAAAATTTCTACAGAATGAAATGCACAAATATAAGTGTACCATTTGCTATATTTTGACAAATGTATGCACGTGTGTGTGTGGACACTCTTATTAAATCATAGAACAATTCCATCACCCCAGAAAAGTCTCTCATGTCCCTTCTTAGGCAATCCTTCCAGAACCAACCACTTCTCTCTTATTCTCGACTATAGAGAGTTTGGGTGTTTTGCAGTTGTTTGATTGTTTGTTTGCTTGTGCAGAAATTCATCTAAATAAATTTATACAATGTCTACTATTTTTTGGCTGGCTTCTTTCACTCAGCATAATGTCTATGAAATTCATTCACCATGTATCAGTAGTTTGTTCCTATTTATTGCTGAAAAGGACTCTATCTTATAAATATACCACAGTTCACATATCCATTTTCCCGGGGTTGAAAATTCAGGTTGCATTCTGTTTTTGACCATTATGAATAAAGCTGCTATGGGCATTCTCATGCAAGTCTTTTTGCGGATATATACTTCTGTTTCTCTTGGGTTAACACCTAGGCGCAGAAGTGCCATAGGTACAAGTTTAACTGTATAAGAAATGAACCTTTCCAAAATTGTAGGATTTTACATCCCTGCCCGGCAATGTCTGAGAGTTCCAGTTGCTTCTCATTCTCATCAGCGTTTGGTGTTTTTAGTACTTTTCATTTTAGCCATCCTAGTAGTTTTCACTTATATTTCTTGGATTGCCAGTGACTTTGAGCGCCCTTCCCCCGCTTTTTGAGCACGCGCGTCCCCACAGCTTGAGTTTTGGCTGGCTTTCCACTCTCACTCTTGATTTGGATTTAGTCTGTGGAGTGGGAGTAATTGTATGGTTCTTAAGATTTTTGCAATTAAGCTTAAAGAAAGAGATCAAAAAGTTCAAGGATGCCCTTTACATTTCTAATTCAGATTTACATATGCTTGTGTTAATGAGACAAAAATTTTGTAATTAATCACGTGCATATAATTTAGTTGTGTGTGTGTTCTGTTTTGTAAAGCTGATTTCAATTATGGATACTTATAAAGAAAATGAGGATCTGGCATTGTTTACATGCTAACACTTCTAGAGTTTTTATGAAAATTATACAAGTGGAAAGATGAATTCTCATAAAATTTTCTTAGCAGCTTTTTTTATATTTAGAAACTAATACAAACTGTTCAAGGCTAACATCAACATATTGCTAGACTGATCATTGTGCTGGCGTTTTCATAATACTTTGTTTTGTGAGCCCACCATATCCCCATATGGTGTTATCTGCATTGTACAGGTGGAGAAATGAGGGCCTCAGAGAGGTTAAGCAACTTGCTTAAGGCCTTGCAGTTGGTAGCAGATCAGGAGTTAAAACGGACGAGTCTGTGTTATGGCCCATGCTGATTCCATTAGGAGCTGCCGGAGCTTCCCAGTGAGCCCAATGTGTTCCTTGGCCCTAAAAACAATTCATT
>PVJD01018701.1:0-13650 GCA_004026545.1 Mormoops blainvillei | reverse complement strand
ACATGAGTGGGAACGGGGTAGGGGGTGGTGGTCGTGGTCTGTCAGGTGCCCGTTGGGGAGGGAGGTGCTTCATGCTGATTGACGGGACGCCCCTGAGCCTGGGGTCACTGCAGCTTGCTGGGGGGCAAGGGCAGGGCGCGGGGAGAAGAGGGTCTACCCGAGGTCCCGTGACCTCGCCTGGCAGGCAGCATCCCCCGCCGCTGATCTCTAACGCCTCCTCCCTCTCCCTTTGCCGCAGGGGGAGAAAGGCGAACTGGGCCTCCCGGGACAGAAGGGTGACCGAGGTGAAAAGGTAGGAGGTGCCTTCGTCCTGCCACCAGTGACCGCAGTGGCCGTGCCCCCCGACCCCCATGCTGGGGAGCTTCCTGCCGCAGCAGAGAGGGTCCGTTCTTGCAGGCAGCGTGCTGTTCTGGGCTCTGACCCTGGTGCTACCCGCTGCGGGGCCTCGAGTGTCTTAGCTGGCCATCCTGGGCCGTGGCTGGTGGCTAGGGTGGTAACACACTGCCAGAGGGGCCCTGCATCCGCCCCTCCTGCCCAGCGCTCACACAGGGCCCCTCCGTCCCCCCAGGTGCATCCCCTTGCCCTCCAGCTTCCCGCCCTCCTTTGCCCTCTTCTCACCTCCAGGAGGGCCTCCCTCCCCTTCACGCCCTGGGGCCGAGGGACCTGCAGGCCGTAAGTGGAGAGCCTGGAATGGAAAGGGCTGGCGTGGAAGCCATCCAGGCCTGCTGCTCTCATGGACTCCTCAGAAACACAGTTTTTAGTTGAGAAATTCATTTCCAGAATACGAAGGACTCAGAGGGACCATAAAACCCTCTTTATTGCGTTGACAGAATTGCCGAGGTCAGAGCAAAACCACCTTCGAGCCCCCAAAGGCTCTGGCCTGCTTTCCTTTTGTCCAGAGAAATGCGTAATAATAGGCAATTCTGGTTCAGATATCCAAAATAAGACACTAAAGTAGCTTTGCCCCCGTGCTGTCCATGTCGTCCTGTTGCCCAGGCAAGCGCGGACCCGCCCAGGTGAGCGGGGAGGCCCCAGGCACCTTGGGAAGTTGGTCCAGTCCTGCCCCCCAGAATGGCTCCCGGGGGACCTGGGACTGGAACCCGGGCCGGTCACATTACTCCAGAAGCACAGACCCTTCTCCAAGTCAGCGACCACTGGGGTAGCCCCCACCCCCCCCGCCAGTCCCTCCCTCACCTCGCAGTGCTGACCAGAAGGCGGCGCTGCCCCGAAAGGCAGTCTTAGGGCCTCTGAGCCGGGGACACGCCCCTCCTCTGATCTTCCTCTTGTTTGTGCCTGTCCTGCGTTTGATGGGAAACGCTCAGCTGGGATCGTTTGCACTTTTTAATGCGGGGTCAGCTGGTTTAGACGAGATGGGTTCGGCGGCACGGGGTCTGCAGTGTGAGGAAGACAGTTGGGGGAACTCATATCATGCAAACTGCACCATGGAAACGTTTTGTTCCCTGCCGCTTCTGGAAGCTTATTCAAGGCGGTGCCACGCGGGACTTAAGGGCTTGGGTCCTGAGAGCGAGAGCAGGCTCAGCCGTTTGCCGGCTCTGTGACTCCGGGCCAGCAGATGGATGTCACTGCCTCAGTTTCTTCACCTGTGAGATGGGTACTAAGGTTTCTGTGCCACAGGCATTTGGATAGAGAGCCACCGAGTTAGTACGTGTGGCAGTGGGAGCCAGTGCCGGGAGTGAAACTCTGGATGGCCATAGGAGTAGTGAAGAACACAAGGTGGCAGCCACTTTCTATTGTTGTGTGATCGTGGACTAAGGGTGGCCTTGTCCCTCTCCAAGGCCACTTCATTCGGACATTTGTTCACCACGTGCGAGGTTCCGCAATAGGCCTAAGGCTGGGTGGGACACCCCTGTCCCGACACCTTCGTCACACAGGTGAAAGGACAGGTTTGGGGCACCGTGTTGGTGCCGTGGCCCAGTGACCTCCCGTGCTCGGGGCCACTGTGACAACAGTCTCCTCCTTCTCGGGCCCTGCTGAAGGGGACGTCAGCCCCCGGGCGGTGCCGCGAGCCGTGTGCGCTGTTACTGGTTTGCAGAGGGAAAATGATGCGTGAAGTGGTAGAGTCCAGTTTCAGGCTCAGAAGGTTCAAGCCTGTGCTATGTACAGGAATGTCATTATTGTCCCTGCAGGCCCTTGAGAACAGCCTGTCCCCTTCACGGGTGCTGGGACAGGGCCCAGGGGCCCCTAGGGGAGCGGGAGACCTGGGCTGCAGGACACGGCGCCGGGGGGTGGCCACCGTGCCAGGTGTGGGTGCGGAGATGTAAGGGATCGGTGGTGGATCGCATCGGCATGGACACTTCTCAGAGCATAAGGCTTTTTCTGTGTCCAAATACTTTGTAATCGGGCATCTGTCTGTCTGTCTGTTGAGGTGGGCGCAGAGTGCGCGGCCCTGTCGGCCAGCCACGGGCGCCCGGGGCAGGCAGGGTCGGTGGGGCTGCTGGTCACGTGTTTCTCGTCTCTTCATCCAGGGTGAAGCTGGTCCATCGGGTCCCCCCGGATCACCCAGTGCTGTAAGTCCCTCTGCTTCTAACCCCCTCTCCTCTCAACTCCTAAGGCGCCAGGACACCCCCTTTCCACACCCCGCCCCACTTAGTTCTCAACGTGTATTTAATAGAGTTTGTGGGCACCAGAGCTATTCCTAGGTTTTGTAATGAAAATTCCGTATGCAAGCTCCTCTAAGAACCACCCCGTGCTTCTCGATTTCTTGCGCCCACCAAGAACATTGCCATGTGCCAGAGCCCTGGCCAGTCCCTGAGAATACGCGTGCACCTGGTACGCTGGGGAAACTGAGGCCCAGGGTGAGGCTGCAGTGGACATGCGAGCACCAGCCCCGATTCCGGCTCTAGCTCCCCCGTCCGCAGGTGCAAGGGCAGGCATGTGAGTCGGCGTCACATAGTGTCTGGGAACGTGGGCTTCAGAGTCACAGGAAGAGCGGGTTTTAGTCTCAGCTCTGTCATTCACCAGTACTGCGGCCATAGATCTGTTACTTATTTCAGGAGGACTCAGTTTTCTCCTCTGCTGAAACTATGTGCACTGTACCCAGCTGTCGTATACATCGGCAGTGAAAATGAACTGAAATCGCGCCGGGGCACAGCACCATTCCTCGTACATTAATAAATACTAAGAATAAACTGCCAAATAAGTGTGGGAACATATTGTGGATGTTTTTCATCTTAACATTTCAGCCCAGCCGGGGTGTCTCGCTCTGTGAGCAGCCGATTTCAGGGAAGTAGAGTAGGTGCTATAGGTGCTGGTCCTGACTGGGGAGCAGGGATTGGCCAGGTGCCCACCAGAGCAGGGAGCTGTCTCCACGTGGAGGCCAGGAAATGGGGTGCCGGACATGCAGTGTGACCAAGGACCTCACTCTGGCTTTGTGGACGCGAGTTCATTATTCCACAGCTCAACCGCCTCCCCGCTCCACACACCCACCTACATGAGGCTCAACCATCCCACAAGGGCGTCAGAAGACCCTCAGAAGCAAAGTTAGAGTTGAAATGGGCTGTGTCCATTTTGTCGAAGACCGATAACATCTAATGCTGCCAAGCGTACAGGGAGATGAGTGCTACGTTTGGCAGGAAGTCATGCTTGTTCGAGAAGTTCCTCGGTATCGGCATGTAGAAAAGTGTCCACCTGTTCCATAGCCCTCGCATGTCTCGATTCGCACTGGATGCACTCGAAAAGCTCGCACGAGGCGTGCACTGTACCGCTGCTCCTGCTGAGACGTTACAGGCCGTCCGCGTGACCAGAAGCCTGGAATTAGGTAAACCACAGACTGCCCGTGTCGTGGAACCCTGTTTTACAAAAATAAACACATACGTGTGCGCGCTGTGTGGATAACCTTGGAAAGGCACCAGCACCCAAGAAAATTGAAGTGGGGAAACCCACGTGTAAATCGCGCGTGTGCAAAGGCGGAGGACACAGACCCGCAGGCGGTGCCTGCTGCGGTCCCCGAGCAGCCTGGACGTCGTGAAGGAGCTGCCCCTCTGGTCTCCGATTTTATTATCCATAACGCAGGGCAAGACCGGATCTCACCTCCGAGGGCTGTCGTGAGGCACATGCGTGTTAATCCATGCAAACAGCCGTAAATAACAAGGGGCTTGCCCTTCCTTCCCGTGTAACTCTCACACGCGGCGACGTATTTCTCTGCATTCATAACTCTGTGGAAATGCGCAGAAGACAGCCCGAAAATTTGTTAAACTAAACACAGTGGCGTTTCCCAGAGAAGAGACCGGGACGGGGGACACGAGGGCAGGCGATAGGGGACCTTTTCTTCCCCTCGCGTTATGCACTCGCTGTGGTTTCGGATCCGCCCCTGGCGCCCTTTGGTCTGCTCACTCTGGCTGGTCGGGTGCTTTTCCAAGCGCCTGCAGTGAGCCAGGCGCGGGCGACTTTTGGACCCGATGGGATTGGCAACCCAGTCAGAGGGCAACTCTGGTCCCGTAGTGGATCAGATAAGCATATATTGCAAATGATAGCGAATGGTATTGTGACAAAGAACAGGATGCATTGGGCAGCGTGACAAGGGACCTAACGGAGGGGAAGGGGGATCTTTGAAGACAGGACTTTGAGAGGGGCCCTGAAGGCCGGGCCTAGTTAGATTAAGCGGGGAGAGGGCTTTCTGGGGGAGGAGGCGTGGAAACCCTGAGGCTGGAGAAGACATTAGCTGCACAGCCCGGGTGGGCTGAGGCAGGAGGGCCTGCAGGACCAGTCCAGGGGCCTTGCTCTGCCCAGATAGAGAGTTTGCATAAGCTGGGCTGTCCCCGCCCAGAGGCTGAGCCACGCACCCTGGAACCCTTGTCCCCTGCGAGAGATGCTGATAGTGAAAGGACACGGTGGTGGGGGACCCAGCCTCCCAGGCACAGCTCTGTGACACTCAGGGGGGTCAGCCCCGCCACACCCTGAGGGGAGACTGCCTCATGCCCCTGTTATCGTCGAGGATGGAGAGGCCGACAGGTGTCTGAGGTCACATAGTTTTTACGTGGGGGTGGCAGGGCTGGAGCTTAGGCCTGTGACTCCAGGGTTCCCCATCTGACCACTCTACTTTCCTGTCTTAACTGACGCTCAAGGCCTTTAGGGAAATGTGATTCTCATTGTCCTCACGATCCTTGATGGAAATGCTGGGGCCGTATTTCACTCGGTGACTCTCGTAGAGGCGGGCTTTTAAAATGGATTTGCATCTTTCTCATTTCTCTGGCTCCCTCTCAGTCATCCCTGCTCACCCCGTACCCGAGAACACCCCGTACCCCCGAACACCAGTAAGTAGAGTGGCCTGTCCGGGCCACCCGGCGTCCCTGGCTTGCGACACCCCTGGTGCTCCGGGGCCAGAGCTCGGCTGGGTCCTGACTCTCTGCCCACCATGCTAGTCACAGCCGAGCTTGTGCCAGCAGCTGGAGGGGACCAGGCTTTGCCCCGCACGGGCTGCAATGTCAGGGCACAGGGCAGATGGAGCCGCCAGCGATTTGAGTGGAGTGCGGCACTCGCCGTGGGTGTTGGCAGTGACGGGGACCCAGGTCTCAGACAGTCCGTTCGGAGGACGGGCCGAGCCAGCCGGCCTCGGGTGCGGCAGATGGAGGGGGCGTGCGGGGCTCCCTGTGAAGACGGAGGTGCTGGTCAGGAGAGCCAGCTCACCCCCGCTGCAGTCTCTAGGCTCTTTTCTCTGTCCACCTGCGACCTGTGACAATTAACGTCCTCAGGCTCTCCTCCCGCCCCTGGGACAGGGAGACCAGGAGTGGCACCTGTGTGTGCCCTTTGTGCTAATGCATGGACACAGTTCTTCCATCTGGGGACTGTCTAGCTGCTCCAGGACGCGCCCTGCTGAGCGCCTTGAACAGGGAACCCCACAGCCGTGGCCACTTTGTCTGTGTTTTCAATATTACGAAAATGCAGCTTGAAACACGGAAAAGAATGCTCTCTGGGGTGGAAGAGAAGCAGGCAGGCAGCGCCAGAGCTGGTGAAGTCCTGGCGGAAGGAGACAGAGACTCGGCGCTGGTTCCGAGGTGGACTGGGGAGCGAGGACGAGGGACGTCACTGGACGGGTGGGTCAGGGGGTGCCTGTGGGACAGGCTGGCTCTGGGAGCTCCAGCTCCGTCCCCTCTCTGAGAAGAGGGACTCACAGGGACGCAGTGTGAGTGTCTAACAAGGCCCGTCCAATGTGGGCATCACTCAGACCACCCCAAGGATGAGCCCATGGCACCGACGGTGACCCTGTGGCTCAGAAACCAAGCAGCTTACAGCGGGCCTGCTGCGGAGAGGGAAACGGAGGCGGAACCGTCAGCCAGAGGGCCCTCGCTGTCCCCACCCGCTGCCGAGGTTCAGGGCTCCCCGCCGACAACTGCTTGCTCACATTACCCCTCCGTCGGCCCCTCCTCCAGGACCACCTCCACTCGCACACTGCCTCCCACCCCGTCGTGCTCTGGGTCTCCCTCCCTTGGGCCCGTGCTGAGCCCCCCAAACTTGATAAACTACGCATCCAGCCCGTCTTTAAAGGCATTGCTCTGCAGAGGACGGTTCCCGAGGCATTTCAGCGGGAGGCACAGGACATCCCCGGGCTCCCCTTTGAATCCCAAGGGGGACACCTTCCTGCAGGGTCTGAGCCTTGCAGGAACCAGGAAACCACTCGCAGATGCAAAGCGACTGAGTCTATGGGGGGATAGAGGTTCACTGTGGATTGTTGCCTGGATCTCTCTGGGACCCGCTCCATTGCCATGGTAACTGTGTTCGCATCCCTGATTTGGAAAGCGCGCTGTTGGTTTGTCCCTGCTCGTCTCAGGTGTGCGCCTTGGGAACAGACAGACGGAGGGGGCTGGCAGGGAGCGCCTGACTGCGGAGTGGGGAGGTTCCTAGGGGGGGCTGGGGACTGCGCCGGGGCAGGCCTGGCAGCTTGGTGGGGGCCGCTGCATGGTGTGCAGGTCTGCCGATGCCAGGGAGACGAAGGACCCCATCCCTTAGCTGGCGGAAGGAGGCACAGGTAGCCTCGGACTCGGAGAAATTACGGTTGAGGACCCAGAGGGGCTTTGTCACCTGTGGGCCAGTAGATGGTTCAGCAGCGGCCACTGGGGAGGCTCTGGGCAGCCTGACTCCACCCCTTTTGCCTGTGAAGTGTCTTCCAGGACTCCAGGCCACCGCTGAGCCTGCAGGCATGACGCTGAGCTCCAGAGGGACTTAGACTCAGCTGATGTCCCACAGGAGCAGGGGAGGGGAGGGAAGCCGCCCGGAGCAGTGTGCCCTGTGCCCCTGGCGCTGAAGGCCAGGCTCCCGACTCCGGGCCCAGGACGGACACGGCTGCGTGGCCTGGCGATGCGTCCCCAGGGTCCCGCCTCTGGCCTGGCCCTTCACATGTCCTGAGCCTGTCTTCCTGCCACCGTTCTTCAGCCGAAATGATCCTGTAAACACTTGTCTTTATGGATTGTTTTGCAAATGACTCGAGAACCAAAGAGTTCCACAAATCCCCACCACGGGAGATTTTCTAGGAGGAAAACATGCTAGAAATAAAGCTATTGTTGTCCCCTGGGCATGGAGCCCAAGTGCGTTCTTCTGAGCTGGTTGGAAGTGGAGTCGCTAGTGGAAGGAC
This sequence comes from Mormoops blainvillei, assembly GCA_004026545.1. Classification (NCBI taxonomy): domain Eukaryota; kingdom Metazoa; phylum Chordata; class Mammalia; order Chiroptera; family Mormoopidae; genus Mormoops; species Mormoops blainvillei. The sequence continues at coordinate 6,062 of PVJD01018701.1, read as the reverse complement.
TGAGCTTGGGCCTGTGGAAAAGCCCCCCTGTGTCGGCGCCGCTGCGACGTGCTCTGAGGAAGGAGCAGTCCCACGTGACTGGATCACACTCTGCGTGGTTGGGCCAAGCAGATGCCACGCAGCAGAAGGTGCACAGAGAGAGGGAAGCGGCCCAGGGCCCCGTGGATGGCACGATGGCACGGCGGGGTCGGCGAACAGCTTGGGGACGATGCTGGCAGGATGTCCGGGGCAGGGTCTCCAGGTCTTCCCGTGCGAGGAGAGAGGGAGCAGCGAGGAGACCGCACAGGGCCCCGCCCATCTGTGCTGCCCCCCTGCCCATGAAAGGCTGACCAGATAGCCCGGCTCCGAGCTCAGACGTTAGAATCTGTCTTCCAGACGCTTCCCGAGCCCCCTCTGCATTCCTTGCCTCGTTTTTCATTGGCGACCTGCTTGCCAGGCTCTGGGCTGGAGGGGGCAGGAATGAGCCACACAGACACGTGTAAACGTGCCGCTGTAGCTGGTATCACAGGAGAAAGACACGCTGTGCATGTCTGTGACAGGAGGGCTCGGCCCTGTGTGGGGCCCAGTGATCCTGAAGCAGCGATTCTCAACCTTAGATAGGAAGGAGGAGTAAGAATTGACCCGGAGTCTTGAGTGGAGTGGGAGGAAACTGCCTTCAGTGGGTGGGGTGTCGGGTGGGTCCAGAGGCCTGAGGGGGGCCCTGCGGCCCAGCCGGGGGGGTGGGGCCAGGCAGGTCTGCTGTCCCTGGTGCTTCTCCACCCACAGGGAGAACAAGGGCTGAAAGGAGAGAAGGGCGACAGCGGTGTGCCTGGGGAGCCGGTGAGTGCCCTGTGCCCCGTACCCTGAGGCAGGATGTCTGAACCGCACAGTCCACCCCCAGGAGCCCAGCTGAACCAAATGTGGCCCCTTCCTCCTCCCCCAGGGCCCCAAGGACAACCCCACACACACACACACACCGTGCATCTTAACTGCTACCCACAGTGCACGTCCGCGTCCCTCCCTGTCCACACAGGACAAGGGTGACGACCTTGCTCATGGATGGTTTGTTTCATTGCAGGGACCACAGGGCCGCCCTGGAGAGCCAGGGCCTCCGGGCCTCACGGGACCTCCGGTAAGAAAACCCTCACTCCACCACCTGGCCCCAGGCGTAGACATGGCCACACACCCCTCCCTGTCCAGCACCAGACCCTGCCAGCCTGCCAGTTCAGGAGTGCCCACCAGAGGGCGCTGGCCCAGGTGCTCCTGGGACCTTGAGCCTCGCACCTAGGGGCGGAGAGACCCACCCAGAGTGCCCTGAAACACAGCCCCACTGGGGCAGGCCCTGCCCCCCGACCCCTGATGTCCTTGCTCTGTCACTGTTGCGCAGGTCACACTGCCATCCTTCCCAACCCTATGCCCGTAGGCTCACGTGCTCAGTCAGGGCTTCCCTGGCTCTCGGCTCCTTCAGGCTTTTCAGAGGCAGGGACCCCTCCTCCCTCCCAGCCCTGACTGGTGACACCCCATCTATATGAGCATTTCTTTTCTGTTGTCATTTATCTTGGCTTTGGTGTCTCAGCTGCCTGTTTCTCGGGCAGGAGTTCAGGTGTTCTGGAGAGTTCTGGCGGGGACGACCTGCCTGGGCCCAGACCCCAGGGCCACAGGCGGGCCGTGGCCGGGGCCCCCTGTCCCCCTGAGCCTCTTTCACACAAGGACACGGTGGCCTGCCGAGGCCTGCATTGGGGGCAGAGGGGACGGAAGGAAGTGCGTGCACCTGCAGCGGCCGGGAGAAGCAGCCTGTGCGTCTGCCGACCCCGTGCCGGGTTTTTCCGCTTGGGTCACTCTGATGATCAGGGTGTCCCTGAGAGTCCCTGCATGGGGACAAGGACAGCGTTGCCTCTGACGTCGTACCTCCCCTTTTGTTTCCCATGCAGGGTGCCAAGGGGCAAGAAGGCTCACACGGGGTGCCCGGGGCGGCTGGAAACCCCGTGAGTACTGCCCCGCCTGCCCCCTCGGGGAGGGGTGGGTGGTCCCAGGGCAGGGACCTTGGCTCACAGCCCTGGGCAACGGGGGAGAGGGACCGGAGGAAGCGCAGGCCCCACGTGAGGTGAGGGGCGGGCCAGGCCTGGGGACATCTGGGCAGCAAAGTGTGGCCATGTGCCCAGCACTTTGGCCTTTGTCCACGTGCCCGGCCTCCTTCACCGCCCGGGGATGCGCACAGATGTGCACACACACACCCTCACAGACAGGGCTGACTCAGGAGTGTGCTCACGTGCACATCACACACACACGCAGTCTGTGCCGCACGTGTGTATGTACACTCCTGACACGCAGACGCAGCCATGAGCACACACAGACCTGTCTTCACGCATGGGCCTCTGACGCTGCTTCTCCCACTCCCCCCTCGCCGCCTCGGGGCCAGAGTCTCGGGGGGCTGGCACCTGCCCCCCGAGGCCAACTAGCGCCGTGTCCCCTGGTGCCGAGTTCGGGCTCCCCGTGGGAAAGACCGCCTCCCGCCGGGTCTCCCAGGCACGTGGTGGTAGTGAGGGCAGCAGCAGGCGTCCACTCCCTCCTGGGGACCACAGGCCCGATGTCTTGCCATAAAGTGCTTGTATGACTAGGCCATCCGTGCCCATGGCCGAGTGGCACCGGGGTCAGCCCAGAGCAGTGACCAGTGTGGACGGCACAGAGAAGGGGCAGATGGCAGGCTCCTCCCTGTGGTAGAGACATCACATCTCCTGCCATGGCCCTTTGCCCGACCTTCAGTGTCAAGTTCAAGTCACCTCCTTCAGGAAGTGTTCCCTGATTTGCCAGTCAACACATGCACACACACGGACACACAGACACACGTGCACACACGCATGCACGCACACCTCTGTGCCCTAAGGAACCTTCTGGGGTCCTCCTGCCCTCCTGGCTCCCACCTCCATGCCAGGATCCCACCCCTCGAGGCGGGGTGGTTGGGGCGCCACCCAGGAGCAGATTCATCTCACCCGCGGGGGGCAGTTTCAGGTCAGACTCAGTCCCAGCAAACCCTGGAGACGTGCGTACAACGCAGGTTTGCGAGAGACTGGGGGTCACTTCTGTCCTCAGTCCATCGGGCCTGAGGACAGGAGTGGCCCCCTAAACTTCTAAACTTCTGCTTCTGAGCAGGGCGCCCCTGGACCTGTCGGTCTCCCCGGTCCCAGTGGCCCCCCAGGAAGTGTGGTGAGTAAGCGGGGAAGGGGGGGTGTTGGGGCCCCTCCTTGAGGCCTCGGCTTTTTCATCCTCCACGTGGAGGGACAGGCGGCCTGGCTCCCCTTTCACGTCGGACGCGCCCGGAGGCTCTGCGCCGCATGTGGGGCCCCAAGGCGTCTGCCGATAGGCCAGCCTGAGGCTCTGCCGCAGACGTGGATGGCACCTTCCGTGCAGTAAAACACCTGGTGGCGCCTTCTCCAGGGCCGCAGCCTGCTGTGCCCCTGAAGTAGATGGAGGTCGGTCCCGTTTGGCCACTGGCCTCAGCTGTTTAGGGGACGGATCCTGGGCCAGGCCGTGATCCGAGACTGCACGTGCCGACTTGTGGAACCGTCACCACCCTGTGAGGGGACTGCTGTTACCGCCCCCTTGTGCTCAGGAGGAAGTGGAGTCATGGGGTCAGTGGCTGCTGTAGATGATTCTGGGACCTTGCCCGGATCACGTCGCACCCCACCCCTTTCAGCGGAGCCACGGACCCCCAGGACGGAGCACTCCTTTGCTTGAGGGTTTCCCCTGGTTTTTAGGGACCACGCTGTCCAACCACGTGACATGTAGCCACTAGCTGCAGCAGAACAGCCCTGACAGATGGGCGACGATGCCAGCCCCTTGCCCGCCGGAGCCCCTCTGAGGGCGTGTCCCGCGCCGACTCCTGCTGCCCCCCCCGCCCCCTCCCTGCTTCCCCGTGTGCGTCCCTGGGACACGCGCCCCTGAGCCTTGGCTCAGGGTCAACCTCTGTTCGCACAGCTGGGGCAGGTCTCTGCCGGGCCTGTGTTCTCAGCCATCCTTGTCCCCATTGAGGCCCAGCCCCACCCCCCGAGAGCCACAGCCAGGGGCCCAGGGTCAGGCGGCCCTATGCGTGCGAGAGCCCTGCTGTGCACGGGTGTGCACAGATCTGGGCAAGCAGCGGTGGTGGCAGGGAGGGGACAGCCCCAGGCCTCTCGGGAAGTTCACTCAGGGATGGGGATGAGCGGGGACAGACCTGTAGTCGTTGACTAAAAAGGGACCTGGTCACCCCTCTCTGGCGACCACCATGCTGATAACCTTTCTTTCTTCAGGGCCCCCCAGGGATCAGAGGCTCCCCTGGGAGAGACGGGGAGCGAGGCGAGAAGGTAAGACACAGCGCGGCCGCCGAGCCCGCAGCTGCGGGTCTCGTCCCTGAGATATGTGGGCGGGCAACCGTGCTGCTCAGGCCTGGCTGGGACAAGGCCCGAGGGGGCCCTGGCGCTGCCTCCCGTCAGCCTCACATCAGACCTGGGAGTCCCACGGGTCCCCGTCTGACCGACGTGGAGACTGGGGCCCCGAGGTTCATTGCTTAGCCTTCCCCCCCATTGCTTCGCCTGACCCGGATCCCGCTTCTTCCACTCAGCGCGCCGCCGTAGCCACCCACACCCTCGTGAGCCGTTCGGGCCTCGAGAGTGAGCTTTGCTTGTCAGGGAGAAGAGAGACACAGTGTCCCCCAGGCACCAGCACCCCCGGGGCCGAGGAGGAGAACCCACAGCTTTCTCAGTCCCACTCCGTTTCTCTCTGAGCTCCGTTTTAGGGGGTGTCTCTGAGGCCTGCTGGCGGGACCGCAGCTGGGCTGGCAGCTGGAGGGACAGGCCAGGGACTCTGCTGAGAGTCTCGCCAGCCCGGGGCAGGGCCCGTCCCCCGCAACAGAGGTCACCCTTGATGTCAGGGGGCTGGCATGGAGACACCCGGCCCCCAGTCACCCTCTGTGCACCTGAGTTGCCTCATCTGTCACGTGGGGCAGTAACATGCTGGTCACGGGCTGCAAGGGTTCCCGGGGGACAGGTCACAGGGCTCAGCCTAGCAGGTGAAGCGGGTGGTGGAGGTCTGCTGCCTCATCTCCCAGGGGAGCGCGCTTCACACTCACAGGCAGGCGCCCCAGGGACTTCCCCCCACCCCAGCTTCCGGGGGACCATCTGTAGAGCCTACCCCCCCCCTCCCCCAGCACACAGGTGTCTGAGCTTCCTAATGCGCTTTCCTTCAGCTCCACTTCGGGAACCTCTTACAGGTGCAATCATCTTATCTTTTCTGTTTTGGCAAAATTTAACGAGAATAGGCGTAAACATTTGTGTCCTGGTGAGAAGGCTCTGCTCTAAGACACTTAGAGAAGGAAATGACTGATTGTGGAGGTTACGATCAGCCAGCCTGCGGGGAGCATCTTGGGACTTGGGAGTGTTAGTTGATCATAAGCTCAGAATAGCCCTTAAGTGAAGCAGGTGCTAACTTTTTTGACAAAAAGTAATACCATCTTAGGCTGTAGTCATGAGAGTGGGACACTCAGGTTAAGTGAGGGGAGAAAATCCTGACCGCCTGCTCTGCCTCGATCGTACCACCCGATTGGAAGGATTGAGCTGACACCAGAGAAGGGGTGACCAAAATCTTGGAGGTTTTTTGACAGCTAGTTGAACAGAGACGAGGAAATCAGTGAGCAGTTAGCACATTCCACCTCTAGAGGGAGCCAAACACCTGCGCTTGGCTGTGCAGAAGCCCAGGCTGAGGGCCACGGCCAGGCTGTGCAGAACGGTGCAAACCCCTGCCCCCAGGGCAGGTGTTTCTCCGCGTGTGTCCAGTGGCTGGCCTGGGGCTCGGGGGAGTCGGTCAGTCCCAGCCGAAATGGAGGGCTGCCTGGAGGAGGCGCACCTGCGGGGGCCCTGCCCCGGGAGGAAGGCAGGACTAGAAACCACAATGGCCCCCTCTTCCCCGGGCCCCGTCATGTCGCGGGTTCCATGTGCATATCACACTGTGTGCGTTTGCTAAGGCAGCTCCACCAGAGGATGGCACACTGGCTCCCTTCAGCGGCACACACGTACTGCCGTGCCCTTCTCCCTGTGCCCGGACGTCCTACA
>PVJD01018700.1:0-13643 GCA_004026545.1 Mormoops blainvillei | reverse complement strand
CTTATGGCATGTTTCCAAGATAGAGAAACTGACAGCCCAAGAAGACCACTGCAGGATCTATGATGTGCGGATGAGAGAAGCGTATAGCATTACGGGGAGGTATCAGGTATGCGAGAGGGTATCCGAACCCCCGACTCCCAGCAGCCCAGCAACCCCCCCACTCAAGCTCCAGGCCCCTCCTGCTTTCTTCTACACCCCCAAGTCCCATTCTCATGCTGAATGATTTGATAGCATGCACTTATTTGAAGGTTCAGGGATTCCCAGCTGAGCTCACTAATGCCTTTAGAGAATGCAAAACCTTCTCTTTGGAAGGAGGACATTAAGGAGCCCATTCCAAGAAGGCGGCTCACTCTGACCAGACCTCACGGAGAGCGAAGTGTCATTTGGGCATCAGAAAAGGCTTTCGGGCCCAGAGAGTTCAGCGACGGCTGATACATCATATATATCCTGCCATCAAAGTGACCCAGTTCCCTAACAAGTTCTGCTCCTAACACTTCTGGTGTTACACAGCAACTGCCTCACCATGGGCTTTCAACTCATTTTGACTTCCACTGACTTGTGACTTCTAATTCCCTATAGTTTCTGCTCAGTTTCTGCACCTGCTTCTTCATGGTTCCTCATCGACCTTTGCTATTATATGGCTCAGAATTTAATAACACGGTTTTATATCCATAAAACTGAGTTTCAAGGTGACCTTCTATTTATGGCAAGTGATAATACCAATCTTTTATTTCTGGCAATAAACAAAAGTTTTCTTTGAAATCAATCTGTTAAGTCTAAAACGTGATGGATTAAAACAAAAACATTAAATAAACAAAAGTCCAAGTATTACACAGACATAGTAAAAACCAAAAATGTGGAAGTAGATGATAAATGACTATAGTTTGGAAATCGGTGTCTGGTTTAGTAGAAATCCATGGAATAAGAATTAAGAAGTTTTTGATTTTTTTTTCCTTTACCCACCAACAAGCTAAGCAATGCCACATCAACTTTTTAAGCTTTTCTGCAACCTTTTTTCCTCTCTGTGCACCAAAGTAGGGCTGATTATACTGCTTATTTTAGCTTTCTGATGGACACAGTTTAATGAGAAGGGAATATTAACAGTGCTCTGCAGAGCCCAGGACACAGGTGGGAGTCGGATGTGGGCTGTTGGCTGCGTCAGGAGGATAGTTCTCCGACTGCTGCCTATCGAAGGGGCTTCTGAGGACGCGTCTTGCTGCAGGCCTGTCTCGTCCCCCGTGTCCTCCCTCCACATGCAGGGAAATTACTGCTGGCGCAATATTTTTATAGGAAAGACACAAAGCCATATGATGTCATTTACGAATGAGTAAAGTGAAATATTGAGAATTCACATACATAATTCTCTCTGGGAAACTGATGTGGATAAAGTTAAAATGAAAAACACCTCTCGTCCCTGCGCTACGCTAGACACAGCTCATCTAAAAGGTTAAACCGTCAACCCTTGCCCTCAAGGAGGTTCTAACTCAGTAAGAAAAATGTGATATGACATGACGAAGGAACAGATTAAATGTTGTAGGAAGACAATGCCTCTGGGTGATGAAAGTAACATGTCAGCTACGTTGTGAAGGCTCCGTAATATTTACACACAAAGAGAAGGGCATAAAAGCATTTCTGAGAACAGGAGCACTGTGAGGGAGGAACAGAGATCACGAATCTCTGAGCGTACGTGGCGAACGAGGAAAGTTGAGTCTCACAGGGGAACAGGCAGCTAAAGCTAGAGAGGGAGGCTGGATCTCGACTGGAAAAGACAGTGAATACAGGCCTGCAAAGACACCGAACATTCCATCCAAGGTGTCTGAGTAGGCTGGTATCACAACCAAAGATTTGTTTTACAATGCGGAGGTTCCTCCCAAAATTAAGACTCGAGCTACCATGTGACACAGAAACCCTCTTCTAGGTATCTACCTGGAAATTTTGAAAATGTTTATTCATGAAGGTGTATCTACCACTATGTTCACTGCAACATGACGCATGGTGGCCAAGACAAAGAAATAACCTAAGTGCCTTCTGATGGCTGCGTGGATAAGGAAGACGTGATACAGACATACAGTGGGCTACTAGTCAGCTGTAAGAACAGATAAATACTTCCATTTGTGACAATGTGGATGGACCTTGAGAGTATCACACCAAGAAAAATAAGTCACATAGTAAAGGGTAAGGACCACATGACTTCACTCATACATGGGACATAAAACAGGAAGCAGCAAACAAACAAGCTCATAGACACATTCAACAGTGTGAAGGTTCCCAGAGGGGAAAGGGAGTGGGGGAAGACGAAAGGCGTCAAAATCTGATGATGGACGGAGGCTAGACCTTGGGTGGTGAGCACACAATGCAATATAAGGATGATGTGTTATAGAATTGTACACTTGAAACCTATATAATGTTATTAACCAATGCACCCCAGTAAATTTAATTTTAAAGATGGAGTTGTTTCAGAAAGATTAATCTGGTAATGATTAATAGGATGAAAGACGAAGTGATGGTTTAAGAGTTCATACCAGTGTCAATGAGGTGGTTTAGGAAGTGATAATAATTAAGAAGTGATCATTAGGATGTCATAATTAAGAAATGATAATAATTCGGAGGACTACACAACAATTGAAAGCAGCGGAAGAAAGAGGAAAGGAGTTCAATGTGTTAGGGTCTTTTACTTTTTGAAGTTTATCGTCACAACTTTTGGAGTAAATACTCTACTAAATGCACTTTGGAAGAAAGAAGAAAGCAATTAAAGAGGGTTAAAGCCCTGCCAAAATTACACAACTACTCAGTAGTAGGGTAGAAATAAAAATTAGAAACCAGGTTCCACCGACTATAACTTACCCCTGATGTCGAATTCGTCATGTCACTTTTACAAAATCAAGCCAAACATCATCAAAAAATAGTTTTATGTTGTTTATCCCAGAGAATTATATTTGCATTCCCAGTGTTGCCATATACATTATCAAAACCATAAGGCCAAGCCTCTTGGGAACAATTTTCATCATCCAAATCCCCTTCTCCCTCATTAATGTGGTGATGAGATTTGCACCACAGCAATTGGTTCTACTCCAGTCCACCAGCCACCGCCCTGCGACCTCCTGAGGGAGCCTGGCTTTGATTATTTGGGGACAAAAATAATCTCAGCTTGAAGAGAATTCCCAATCACAACTTTCTAAATAATAGACACCGAAAATACCCATTACTCTAAATAGATGGACTTGACCCCCTCTTTTTCTGTAAGAGGTGATGGGTGAACGTCACAGTGCACCACAGTGCCAAGGACGTATTATGCTTCCCAGATGCACGAATTGACACACTAAGCAAATTGTTTATGAAATGTCTCTTTAGGAGTCAAGGAAAACAACAACCTGCCTCCCCCCACCATTACCACCAAAGTTAATGGGGGTTGCTCTTCCCAGGGAGGCAGGGACAGCAGATTAGGGCTATGGTGTGGTTGACTGCAATGGGATTTGCTCACTGTTATTATCTGTGATTTCTCTTCCCGACACTTCAGGTTTTACCTTCATTCCAATGCTCCTCAAATAGGTGAACATGTTATTGTTGACAAATGGGGTGCAAGATTCCCTCCGGCCCTTTCCTCTCACCCCTGCCTCCGTCAGTAATCACAGGGAGCTGTTACTCTGTGCCAGGCCTAGACAAGCTAACTGTGGGGTCACACTTCCTCCAGCTTCCTAACACACACACCACCAGCAGCACTAGTGAGAAACATTTAATAATAACTCGTGGATGCTGTAGTCTCAGAAGAAAGAGAAGACTTAGTCGAATAGTACTTTAATGGAGACTTTTAATTTTGTAAAAACTAACCACTGTCTCCCTCAGCAGCAGGCTGACTATAACCAGGGGTGTCAAACCCCGCAGCCGACAGGTCACATGCAGCCTGGAGTGTCTATGAGTGTGGTCCAACTCAAAATCGTAAGTTGACTTAAAACCTTTTTTTGCTCATCAGTTTCCCTTAGTGTTTGTGTATTTAATGTGTGGCCCAAAGACGCCAGAAGTTGGAACACCCCTGCACCATTTTTACACCTTATAGCTGCTCTCGAATAAGGAAATAAGAATGAGGGTAGGATTTGGTATAATTTGTTCTTGGAACTGGTCCTCTAAGGACAGATTTGTCTGGACTCAAGACACCTCAGGATCATCCTGACCCCACCCACCAGTCACCCTGAGAAACCAAGCTATCAGGGGAATTCAAGATAGGAGAGGCATCTACCGCCAAGCATAGGGACCCCCAGGGAACCACTGCCCATGCTGCCTTCCTCCGCCACCTGCGCTTCACTCCCAAGGGGAGGGAGCAGCTTTAAGCATTCCGTTTAGCTGGTTGCTTAATTTCTGTAGAAAGCACCCACAAAAAACATTTTTTAACATGACAACAGTGAAAATGAATATAACGAGTGAAAAAAAGAAATTTATTATCTCATCTAGGGCTGTCTCTTTCAACACTTCCTTGTCCCCACTCTCCCAACATCATCGCTAAGCTTATTAAGTGTAAATGTAAGAAAGTTAAGAGTGGACAGAGTTCAGATTGATTCGAGAAATGTAGCACTTTTGTCTTTACGTTTCCCCACCTTGGAGATTCATAATGCAGACTTCTCAGAGAAGTAACCCAGTAAATAAACGTGGCTGCCTTACTCTGTTGTTTAATCGGGGAAACTTCCCTTCCCTAGTACCCGACGCTTCACACCCTTGTCATTTGACATGAATCGTGTCAGGGAGTAGAGACTGCAGAATACTTTGGGAAAGAATGCACTAATAGCCTTGAACTGATTATCTAAACTTCATCACCATGAAGGAACAGAAACCCTGATCCTCGTTCCACATTAAAAAAAGCAGACCCCTTTTAGCCAGCAGAATGGTTGAGGAGTGCCGAGCTTTGACTCTGAACTGCCTCTAGCAGTGTTGTTATCTTTAACTTTTAAATTGGTCATCTAATCATTGCATTTGAGGAGAACTTAGTTTTTATGGATTGAGAGACGTGTAAATAATGTGGAATTCTGTATATGCCTACACAGAAATCCAAACTCAATATCAAACACACGGAGGATGTAGCCTAAGGTCAAGATTCAGAAACAGGTCTCCTTCCTCAAAGTTCTACATAAATCTGATAACCATTTTCCATCAACCCATTAGATCATACCTCAGAGAGTGTTGAGAAAGACATCACTTGTCTCCATTAATAGAAACCACAAGACCCACAAGTGTAAATTTAACAACTACAGAGAGATTTAGTAACATAAATATAATTCTTTTATTGCCGTGGAAGTTTGAAAATCACATCCCTTAAAGACTCAAAGTTTTTGTCATGGCTGGGTGGTTCAGTTGGCTGGCGCATCATCCCATACAAGAAAAGGCTGTGGATTCATTCCCAGTCCCCAGTCAGGGAACCAGTAAGAGGCAACCAATCTCTCTCTCTCTCTCCCTCTAATTTATAAAAATATAACCTCAAGTAAGGATTTGTTTTAAAGGGTCAAATTTTCCAGGAGGAATAGTTTTAAAATTATTTTCTGTGACCTCCTTCAAAGATGATCAATGTGCTGTATAAGGGAGGGAAATGAGTGTCCTCTTATTGATCAAATATGATGTCGAAGATCTTCTCCCACAAGGAGATAGGGCTAATTGCACTAGGCCCATGGTTCCAGGAGCCTAAGGTATACACAGGAAAGGGTTTACTAAGTGAAGGATGAAAACTTTTAGAAGATTACTCTGGATATGACAAGTTATCTTGTAGCTTCCACTGATAACAACTAAAATAATCAGTTTGCGAGGTGAGGGGCGGGGGTGGGGTACTAATCTGTTTAAAGGAATCCAAAAGCTAACAGGGTAGTCAGGAAATAAACTAAGATCACAGAGAGAAAAGAGACTCAGGTCATTTGCTACTTTATAAGCACCATTGAAAAACTAAGAAACAAATTGGTTGAAGAAAAGGGCTAAGATCCTATGTAATTTTTCAAACACAATGTCCAGTGAGCTGTCAGAAAGTATCGGGATATAAGGACATACAATGAAAAGACCACAAGGAAAAAAAGTTAATAGAAACACACTCACATATGATATTGGAATTATCATCTATGGTTTCTAAAATAACTAACATGAATATGTTCAGTAAAATATGTGAAAGGTGGAGAATTTCAATAGATAAAATCAAATCTGTGAGAAGGAATCAAATGTAAAACCTAGAATTTAAAAAGTTAATAACTCAGTGAGCAGGTAAACAGAGGTTAAGCGCAGTTGATGAAAAAACACAACTATGTTCTCACACTGAAACATAATAAGAAAAATTAATTAAAAGTACAGAGAACAGTATGAAAGGTATTTGGGTCACGGTAAAAAGTATAAGTGTGTAATTAAAATTCAAGAAAGAAAAAGAAAATGAAGGTGAAATTTTATTTAGAAAGTTAATAAAAGAAAATTTTCCAAAGCTAAAGGAAAACATCATGCCACAAATTCAAGAAACACTATCATATCTAAATAGGATTATAACAACAAATAAAAAAGCCATTACTTAGCATATCATGGCACTGCCAAAAACCAACAACAGAGGAAAAAGAAACCTTTTCTAAACAGGGTCAATAATAAGACTTACAGATAACTTTTAAACAGAAAAAATAGTAGTCAGAAGACAATGGAATATTGTCCACCAAAGGAGGACCCCAAAACCGCTGCCCACTGCATCTTTGAATTGGAATCACCAAGGAAAACACAATGCAATCAAGTACTGGATAGGATAGCACTTCAATTACATGGAGAAGAGGCAGAGTAATATCAGCTTCAGTAGTGGACATCAGTCCCCCATGGCCAGGAGTGTCTGGTGTCAGCTAATGCAGGCAGTTTGCCTACATTCACCCCTCCCATGCCACAATAGAAGGGACCTTGTCCCCTTCCTGGGGAAGACAGATATAGCAGTGGGGTTTGCCAAGTCCCATTTGATGCACACGGTCTATCAGAGGCAGAGAGCATTTGCTGAGCATGAAACAGGGAGAGATATTCCCATGTAAGGTGATAAGTGTGGCTTGGTTATGTGGGCTTCTTATCTCTCCGTAGGGAAATGTTTCAAGCTTCAGGTGCATTCTTATACAGCTGAGTGGGGCCTAAAAGACCGCAGGCTCAAGACGGCCTTTCTCAACAAATATCATCCTTTTAAATGTTCAAAGAAAATAATAGTCGAACCAATGCCCTATGAAAATAGTCTTTTAAAAAAGACAAAGGTAACTCGGTTGGTTGGAGTGTTGTCCTATGCACCAAAAGGTTGTTGGTTCGATTCCCAGTCAGAGCACATACTTAAGTTGCAGGTTTGCTCCCAGGCTGGGGCATGTATGGGACACAACCAATTGATGTTTCTCTCTCTACCTTCCTCTCTCTCTAAAATCAATAAACATATTCTCAGATGAGAATTTAAAAAAAAAGGTGAGATGAAGAATATTGAAATAATCCATCACCAATAGAGCTGTTTTAAAAGTAATACTCAAGAAAGTCCCTCAGGAAAGTAGTCTCGGGGAAAGCCCATAATGCAGAAGCAAATGAAGACCAAAAGAAGGAATATATATGTGGGTAAATCGAAATGAATATTTGTTGTACAATATACTAACAATGTCCTCTGTAGTTTAAATATGTGTAAATTAAAATATATTTTAAAAAAACACCACAGAGAGGAGGAAACTTGTGAAGAAAGCAATAAAAGTACCAATTTTTTACTCACTTCTAAGTCAAGAAAGTGTGCTTCTGTCACTGAGAAAATTCTAAAGAAAGAGTGAAAAATATAATTAACACTTGATGAAGGAGGAAGAAATGGAATAATAGAAAACCTTGATATACCACAAAAAGCAATAAAATAAAGAAAAAAATAACAAATCCACAGTCAAAAGGAGAGATTTAAATACACTTCATTCGGTAACTTAAAATAAGCAGACAAAATGTTAGTTAAAATGTAGAAAATTTGAACAAACTCGACCTGGTTGACATTTATAAACACTGAACTCTGCAGCAGCAGAATATGCTTTTTTTCAACTTCACTTTTCAAGAGAACATTATAAAGGTAACCCACACAGTCTTGGACAGTGGTTCAACTGGTTGGAGTGTCATCCTGTACACCAAAGTGTCGCCAGTTCAGTTCTCAGGCAGTGCGAATACCTGGGTCACAGATATGATTACCCTAACCCCCGGTCAGAGCACATGTGAGAGGCAATCAACCCATGTTCCTTTCTCACATCAATGTCTCTCTCCCACTCTCACTCTCTCTCTCTCCCCCCAATCCCTTCTTTCTCTAAAAGAAAAGTCAGTGGATATGTCCTTGAATGAGAATATTTTTAAATACGTAATTTAACAAATAAATAAATAAAAGTAACCCATACACTATATGCTAGCCCATGAAGTTTCATTGAATTCTGAATCTAAAGTCATGCAGACTGTCATCTGAATTCAGTGGAATTTCACTAGAAATCAACACACAAAAGAATGGAGTATCCTCAAATGCCTGAAAATTAAGAAATACTCTAATAAATAACTAATGGGTCAGGGAAATGAAAATGGACATTAGAATCCATGTTCCATAGAGTGATTATGAAAATGTGTCATATCAAAACTTCAGGCTGCCACTAAAGTATAACTTGAAGGGAAATAGCCTTAAATACCTACACTGAAAAAGAAGAAGGCTGAAAACTGGTGTTTTAAGTATCCATTTCAAGAACAGAGAAATAAAAGGCATATTACACCCAAGAGAGTAGAAAGAAAAAAATTATAAGTAGAAGAAAAAACTGATGAAATCGAAAACAAATGTAAAATCCAGTCAATAAACTTGAGGGGTTTTTTTTTTGAAATGACAGGAACAACTGATAAAACAGTAAAACAACTAGTTAGAGGAGAGTAAGGTATGATTTCCAACGTCAGATATCAAGCAGAGGGTTAATACAGATTCTACAGATAATCAAGAAAGAATTAGAAAATATTTTTGATCATTATACAAATACATTTAAAATTTCAGGCTACAGAACACATTCCTAGAAAAATAAAATGTACAAAACTGGTATAATAAAAAATAGAAAATTTAAATAATCCTACATCTAGTAAGGAAAGTGAACTCATCATTTAAAATCTCTTCACAAAGAAAATCCAATCACAGAGAGCCTCATTGTCAAGATTCACTGAATGTTTAAGGAAGAAATACGTTTTTGAGAAAGAGAGAGAGAAACACTGATTTGTTGCTCCACCCATCTGTGTACTCACTGGCCGGTTCCTGTATGTGCCCTGATGGGGGCGGAGCCTGCAACCTCAGTGCATCAGGAAGATGTACCAACCAACTGAACTGTCTGGACAGGACCAGAAAAAAACAATTCTAATCAAAACTTCCAGGGACTAGAAAAATAAAAGGGAATACTTCCCAACTGATTTTATGAGGCCAATATAATCTTATTACCAAAACTTGGCTAAAAAAACTTACAAGTAAGGAAATTACAGGCCAGGATCTCTCATGAGTAAAGTTGCAAACATTCTGAACAAAAGAGTAGCAAGTTAAATTCAGCAATATAAAAATAATATGTCATGACAAAGTTGAGTTTATTCTAGTAGTGCAGACTTGTCATAACATTTAAAAATCAATCAATGTAATTTTCAAAAATAATTTGATCATCTGAAGAGATATATGTGGCCCTGGCCATCGGGCTCAGTTGGTTGGAGCATCATCCCGTTAACTGGAAGGTCACGGGTTCAATTTCCAAACAGGGCACATGTCCGGCTTGCAGGATTGGTCCTCAGCTGGGCCACTTACGGAAGGCAATTGATCGATGTTTTTCTCTGGCATTGATGTATCTCTCCCTTTCTTTTTCCCTTCCTTCCCCTCTCAATGAGCACATCCTTGGGTGAGGATAAAAAATAATAAATAAATAAATACAGAGAGATATAAATGCTAAGCCTCAATATTCAATAATGATAAAATATAGCAAACTGAGAATAGAAGGCAATTTTCTTATCTGCCAAAGGTTATCTACAAAAAAAGAATCTACATCAAAAAAACAATACCTAATAATAAAATATTGTAGCCCCAGCTGGGTAGCTCTGTTAGTTGGAGCCTCATCCCAAACACCAAAATGTGGTGGGTTCGATCCCCAGTCAGAGCACATACCTGAGTTGTGGGTTCAATTCCTGGTCTGGCATGTGTGGGAAGCAACTGATCAATATTTCACTCTCACATTAATGGTCCTCTCTCTCTCTCTCTCTCTCTCTTCCCCCTTCCTGTCTCTCTAAAATAAATAAGCATATCCTCACATGAGGATTAATAATAATAATAATATACTGTAAGTTTCTCCCCTTATATCAGCAACAAAACAATGATGATTACTCACACTAATTCTATTTGGCATTGTACTAAAGGTCCTAACCAGTAAACAAAACAAAATAACCATTTTAAAAAATGTATGAAGATTGAAAGAGAAGACACACTGTCATTGCTTGCAGATAGCAGAATTGTATGTATAGGAAATCCAAAAGAATCTACAAGTGTGGCATTAGAATCAGTGGCAGAACTTAGCAAGGTCACTAGATAGAAGTTCAATATACAAAAATACATTCTATTTATATTCATTAGCAATGAAAATTAGGAAATTAAATATTATAAATATTTATTACAACAGCACCAAAAACAAATCAAACATCTGGGAATAAACCAAATAGAAGATATAAGAAGCTATTTAAACATTATACAACATTATTGAGAGAAGTTAAAGACAGCCTAAATAGTAAAATAGAAGGACAAACCATGTTCACAGATTTAAAGCCTTGATATTATATACTAAACATGTATGTTCTCTGCAGTCTGAACTAAAGATTCAACATGGTCCTGGTCGAAATACCAGCAAGGTGTGTGCGTGTGTGTGCATAAGTGAATAATATGGTTCTAATTCAGGGCTAAGACAATCTTGAAGAAGAGCAGGAGGATTAACACTTTGATATGTCAGTGTGTTATAAAGTTACAATAATTAAAACAGTATGGTGTTGGTATAGAGATTGACAATGGACAATGAAATAATGGACAAAGAAAAATAGAGAGAGAAAGAGAAGACAGGGAGAGGGTTTGATTTATGACATATATAACAGTTCACAGTAGTGAAAAAAAAGTTGATCTTTTCATTAGATAATGCTCAGTCAATTGGATACTAATTTGGAAAAAAAATAAATCATTAATTCCTGCCTTATATCATCCATAAAAATATATTCAAAGTGAATACTAGTTCTAAATATAAACAGTAAAACAAGAAAGCTTTTAGATTTCTTAAATCAGATAGAAAAAAAACCCTAACTCTAAAGGACAATGATAAATTAGGTTACATTAAAATTAAGAAATTCTGTTCATTTTTAGACACTATATGAGAGTAAAAAGTTCCCACACAATGGGAGAAGATATATATATATATATTCCATAAAATATTTGTATCTAGAATGTATATTTTTACAAACTCTTCAAATCAATAAGAAAGACATAGCCTCCAAAAAGGGGCAAAATAACTAAATAGGTCCTTTACAAAGTAGGGTATTTTAGCATCCAATAAATATACAAAAAGACCTTCATTTCACTAATCATCAAAAAAATCAACATATCACAATGAGGAACCAAAACACACCCCCAGAGCAGAGAAATTTAAAAACACCGACATTGTGAAGCAAATGAAGCTTTCACATAGTGTTAGCGTGAGCACAAATTCATGCAATCACTAAGGAAAACTTTTGCATTATCTTCTTTTTTCTTTTAAAATCTTTTTTTATTGTTATTCTATTACAGTTGTCCCAATTTTCCTCCTTTGCCTTCCTCTGCCCAGCGCACCCCCACTCCCACAGTCAATCCCCACATTGTGGTCCATGTCCATGGGTCATTCATACGTGTTCTTTAACTAGTCCCTTCCCCTTCTTTCCACCATCATCCCCCTCCCCACTCCCTTCTGATCACTGTCATGTTTCCATGCCTGTGGTTCTATTTGGCTCGTTAATTTATTTTGTTCATTAGATTCCTCTTGTAGGTGAGATCATATGATATTTGTCTTTCATCAACTGGCTTATTTCACTTAGCATAATATTCTCCAGTTCCATCCATGCTGTCACAAAAGGTAGGAGTTCCTTCTTTCTTTCTGCTGCATAGTATTCCATTGTGTAAATGTACCCCAGTGTTTTTGATCCACTCACCTACTGATGGGCACTTAGGCTGTTTCTAGCACTTGACTATTGTTCATAGCGCTGCTATGAACATAGGAGTGCATGAGTTCTTTAAAATCAATGATTTGGGATTCTCAGGGTATTTCTAAAGTTAAATAAGTCCAAATCCTCTTATGCAACAATTCTGCTCTTAGGATACCTGTGCTTGTGTGCAAATAAAAATATATATATAAATGGTTCATAGCAGCACAATTAGTAACAGAAACAGAGAAAAGGTTCATCTATAGTAAAAGAAATAAATTGTGTATTGTGGCTTATTTATGCAACAGACAAACAGCATTGAAAATGAATGAACTACAACCATGTATAACAAAATAAATGACATCTACAGACATAATCTAGGTAAAAAAGAAAAGTAACCATTAAATATATACTCTATAATTCCATTAATGTAGAATTAAAAGCCAGACAAACTGATAGGTGGTGACAGAATTCAGTACAATGGCTGGTTGTAGGAGGCCAACAGAGGGCAGAGCACAGCCAACAGACGGAGAGAGGCCGGCTCCCGGTGATGTCGCCGGAGCTCTTACATCAAGTCCACCTGAACCTACTTTCGTCAACCTGAACTCCTCAGTTGCATGAGACTTCAGTTTCAAATGAGTTTTTGCCATTTGCACCGGTCTTGACCTCTGGCTGGACGCCACCTCCTCTTGGAAATTGAAGGCTGAAAAGATAATTCCTCCCCATTTGTAAAAGAGAGAAAGAGCAAACTACAGGTCACTAATACAGAGGGGGGTTTTGTTGTTGTTGTTGTTTTTATTAAACCCAGCTGCATGAAGCCTCTGTGTTTCTCTAGGGCTTACCTTTCCTTATTCTGTGGCAGCGGGAGAGTCGACGGGGACAGCTCTAGTTTGTTAAGTGTACGGGGTGCGGTGCGCTGGCAGTGAGTTAATCTGTTTGTTCTCCATCGACACCTCTGAGCCTGCTCCATCATGTCTCCCTTCTCTTCCCCTGAGTAACAAATTCAGGCAGAACCAACAATTTCTTCTAGTCTCTTTCAGGTTTAGAGAATGGTGTCATTTTCAGGTATTAAAAAGTCCAATTCAAACTAATGCCAAACTAATGCCAAAATGTCTATCATGCAGCCACATCTAAGCATCTCCCTTTGTGTAATGGGTTGAATTGTGTTTTCCAAAAAGATATATGTTGAAGCTCTTAACCCTTGACATCTCAGCACGTGACATTATTTGGAAGTAAGGCTGTTGTCAATGTAATCAGATAAGATGAGGTCATGTTGGAGTAGAGCCCTGAATTCAGTGTGACCGGTGACCTTACAAGAAGACTATGTGAAGACACGGAGAGAACAACATGTGATGAGGAAGCAGAGGCTGCAGGGGTGGACCCCGGCCAAGGAATGCCACGCACTGCCAGCAACACCAGAGGCTAAGAGAAAGGCACGCGACAGGTTCTTCCCTGGAGCTCAGAGA
>PVJD01018699.1:0-13663 GCA_004026545.1 Mormoops blainvillei | reverse complement strand
TGTCTTCCTGATCCCGGTGCTGCTGTGTCTGGCTTTGCTTTGGTTTCAGCAGAAACAAGAGACAAGAGGAATAGTGGGAAGAGCATTAGCCTGGGCTGAGGTCGCTCGGGGCCCTAGTTTGGTTCTGCTTACTCATGGAACATCATTTCTGTGGGCTTTCATTTCCTGTTGTTTAATGAGGGTGTTTGAACTCAGATATTGGTCATTGGATTGGCTTCTAATGTACTTGTGTATTTTCTGTTGCAATGTTTGAGGGGAGTTATGCATGTTAACACAGTAACTAAAACACCTCTTTATATTCCTGTATACCTGGTACCTGGTAGCTTCCATTAGTACCTTAGGGCTGTGAGGTTTAGGGGAGGGAAAGAGATGGTTTTTTGTTGCATATATTAAGATCACATGTGAATTTTATACTTCTTTGACCATTCCATGTTTACTCACATGGTCCTAATGTGGTATATGCACTATGATTGATTATGCTTTTTGTTTAAATATTTTATTTATTTATTTTTAGAGAGGGGAAGGGAGGGAGAAAGAGAGGGAGAGAAATATCCGTGTGCGAGAGATGCACTGTACCATTGCCTCTCACGTGCCCCCTACTGGGGACCTGACCCACAACCCAGGCATGTGCAATGACTGGGAATTGAACCAGGGACCCTTTGGTTCACAGGCCGGCACTCAATCCACTGAGCCACACCAGCCAGGGCTAGACTATGTTTCTCGATGTGCTCTTTTGAAAGAGTGGACCATAAGAATTCATAAAGGATTTATAAAACACTGATTCTCAGGAAAGTTTATAACTGTAGGATTTTTTTTTTTAAGTATCAAAAATCAAAGTCCTTCCTAGGTCTGTAAATTATTTTTTGTTACCAGTTAAAGAAGATCAGTGGCAACATACAATGATGGCAAGGTAGCTCTAATTCTGCTAATGTGAAAAAAATATCCAAGAAACACTAAGGGAAAAGAAAAGAACAGAAATTATGTACTGTAGTATAGTAACACTTGAATGGTATGTTTTTAAAATACGTATGTTTATTCTGAACACTTCCTTTGCGATTTATTATTAATTAACCTCTATGGTTTCCATTATAAGATACAAAGCTAGTGAACCTTGTTGTGCATACATCTTTCATATTTTTGTGAACATACATTTAGGTTAGATTCCCAGAAAATAGAATTGCAAAGTTCAGAAAGTGTATTTTTCATTTTAATGACCGATCAACCTTTTTTTTTTAAATCAAAAATCAAAATTAAATACGTTACATTGTATTGATATGGCTGGTGAATGGAATCAAATTGATTTTTCCAGGTCCTGTTTCTACAACGAGGCCTCCAAGTACAACTCAAAAAGGTTCAAAAATTTGTTCTACTTAAATTGTTATGAAGTTTATAACCTGATGGGTAGGAAATGATGTCGTGTATTAATTTGCATTTCTTTAGTGATCAGTGAGATGGGAATTTTTGGTTTACATTATTTATGCATGTCCTTTGTTCGTTTGTCTGTTAGCTTTCCAAGTTATTAGTGTTGATTTGTAGAACTTGTAAATTAAAGCCCTTTTAACCTGGAGTAAACATTTTTTTCTAGGGGTTTTGGGGGGGTTTTTGGTGTTTTTTTTTTGTTTGTTTTTTGTGTTATTTTTACTAGTCAATTTCTTTTAAGGGTTTTATACTAGTAAGTATACATCTGAAATTCTTACGGTGTGACCTTTCAGTCCGCAGGCCGGCGCTTATTCCGCTGAGCCACACCCGCCAGGGTTGCTGTGGGTTTTTTATAAATGGCCTTTATTATGTGGAAGGTTCCTTCTACTGCAGATCAGCTTGTAAACTTTTTTAAGCATTCCTGTGTCTTTTAATCTTACAATGAAACATATCAATCCATAGGCTAATTTTAACAGTAGTCTAATGATAAATTTGATTGTACCACAGAATATTATAGGAAATATTACTGGACAGGAATAAGAATTCTGATGACATTGAATATAAATTTATAATATTTTATGATACTTCTAAATATAAACATTAGTTCATACAAGGAAAATAAAATTATAAGAGTTTTCATCAAAGGCAGAAATTCTAAACCTGTATTTTATAGGTCTTTAGTCTTTATAATTGTCTTTCTTTTCATTTTTACTTATTCGTGGGGTGTTTTTTGTTTGTTTTTTTAGGACCTTCCTCTCCCACTCCTGGACCACCATCTGGACCACCATCTGGACCACCATCTGGAAAATTAGGTATTATTTTGGTTACTAATGCTCTGCATTATGAGACCTTACAGTTAGAAATATCATATTTTGATTATCTGTAGTTAGAGAAGAAACAACCTGTCACAGATGAGTGATAATTGGCATTTTTACTTAATGGTGCAGATACCATGACAAATCTAAGCAGTAGTATGTGTAGACACATCTAGATAATACAGTTTTTAAGAGGTGCCTCAGATTAGAATTTCTTGTAGGCCGAGGTAACTTTCTCAGTTGCTGTCTTTATATATAAGTTAAAATTTATAGAATATAACTTGCTTTCCATGCGATAGTGTCATTTTGTGATGGCAGTTGTTAGGTAAGTTTTCTTTCCAGTCATACCTTGTACACCCAAGGCTTAAAGTGCTATAAAAGTTCAGTTAATATTTTTTCAGAACAGGCTGGTATAACATTTGTGTAGGCTCACATAGTTCACATAATATATGTTCAAGAAAATTATAAAGTATAGTTGTGGCATTTAAATCAAATATAAAGATTACTTGGTAAGTAAATGAAGAGAAATATATATTACTTTCTTTACATTACTTTCGTAAGGTTAATTTTTATGAATTGCACCTTAGGCTTGTCATGTTTCCCTCTGAACACGGCGATCAAACTCTCATTGTGTTAGCAAATCCAGTGCCATCCTAAGACATTAAACACTTGGTAATTATTTATGAAATGAAAAAAGCAGAGGTAAACATGACATCGCATACTTTGACTTATAGAAATTTAATAAAAATAATGCCAGTTTAAAAGAAGAGGTGCTGCTGACCAACATTTGTAAGGATTAAGATTCTGTAGTATTATTTATTACTCTGGAGAGTCAAAAATGTATGTTTCAGTTTCTAAGCATAATTTTTATCCTTGTGCCTGGCTGTTTCTATTGCATTCTTAGAGTCTCCTTGGTATAGCTTAATTTGGGGGTGGAGGTGCATGAGGAAGGATTGATGCAGCATATTGTTTGTGCAGATTCTGCAATTTACATTCGTGTAATTAATAGAACTTCATTATGACTTATAGTACAGATTCACTGTTGGTGGAAAAATATAAATTAATTTTGTAATAACAATCATAAGGAATGATAGACTGAATATAAAACTAAATCAACTATAATGGATAGTATGTTTTTAAAATGATTTTCCACAAATCTAATGAATTCTAATTTTTCTAATAATAATATTTAGTAAATAACCTGGTGTGGTAACTACAGCACAAAACAATGTTGGACCCTAAGCCTGGAGTCAAATTAGAAGGGTTCTGTAATTAAGATAGCTGGATGCACTAGGAGTCACACTACACTTGATTGATAAATTTTTTCTTTGCTGTAGTTTCTAGATGATCTGATCAACTAAAATGTAATTGCTATCTGGAGACTCACATATGCTCAGTTCCCTTCAAACTGGTTTTATTTTTTTCTCAGGTGGAGGAGAAATTACTGCGATTGTTCTCTCTGTGTGTAAGTATCTCAACTTGGATGCTACTTAAATAAAAATATTTATGTGAAGAAGAGCATTATTTGTTGAATGGGTTTTCAGTTTCTACAGTTATAGCTTGAAATTAAGTTAACCAGTCTAGGAACACCTCTTCTCTTAGATGATATATACAACCTTATGTTGGTGATTATATATTCATTTATATTCTATATGTCTCCTTAGTAACAAATCCTAAATAATACATGCTTTTTCAAGAGGATTAGTTATGTGTGTTTGCGTCCCAAATAGGTTTTGGGTAATTTTCTATATTAAGCAAGGACTCTTTTCTGACTTACTGCGGACTATTTAATAAGTGATTCCAGGGAATGGGATTTAGACGGTGAATAGTCCAGGTGCAGTATAAATATATATGTGCTTAAGTAAAATAGCATTTTCTGCCCACTGAACTGCAACCAATGTTAATTTCTTCAGCTCGGTTTTGAATATCAATAATTAGTTGTCAGCTATGTTTCATTTGTTCTTTGGTTTATTATAGTTTCTCTCATTGCACTAATTGTCGGCTGCCTCCTGTGCCGTCACAAGAAGAAGAAAGGGTAAGTTAAAGTATATTTCTTGAACATATTGGTGCTTCTCACTCTTTACGTACTTTTGTGCAGCTTTTGTTTGTACTCTGTAACGCATGCGTTTTTTTAATATGTGTGCATGACTCTGCCATCAGAATTGCATTTCTATACTAAAAGTAGTTACAGCTACTTTTGCTGTCATTATAACAAGAGAAATCTGCAGTGTTGCTTCAGCTGTTATGTCTGTAAGAAAAATTTCTGTGGGATTCACAGTTTAAGTTCTGCAATAAATCTTGGACCATGATGGGGCGCGCTTTCCCCACATTAGGTACACCCTACGTTCTAAATTGGGCTGGTGGCCAGGATTAAATTTAAAATTGTTCACTGTGGAAATTTGATAGGTAAATTCACTGGAATTTGTTAATGAAAATTTTTGTTTGTCATTTTTACTTAAATAGTTGTAAGAAGCTATGTAGATACCTTCAGTCAAATACCCAATTTGTTTTTTTTTCCATTTGGAGTTGTTATTTATACAAGCTAAACTGGGGAATTAAAAGCAGCACTATTTGATTTCCCTCTCGTGTTCTCTCAATTTACTAGGTTGCAGGAAAACTGATGGGGTTAAACTTGCTGAGAGGGGTAAGATTTTCAAGGCACCTTGTTAACTTTATCTGTCTTTCTATTTATAAAAATAAAAAAGATGGGAAACTTAGAAAAGAAAAAATATACAAATTCATCTAAGGTGATAGGGCTTTTAAGCATCAAACTTTAAATTCTAATGAAATAATTTATAATTTAATGAAAGAATGAATCCTGCACCATAAATCAAGATTTTGTGCTCTTAAGCATAGACCGAGATTAAATGCTTTGAAATTTCTGATTTTTAGTTATTTGTTCTTCCCAATTATTTTGGAAATAGCCTGGTAATCAAACCATTAATTTTAAGAATTTTGATATTCATGATTTTATGATATATGTATTTTTCTTTTATACTGATCAATAGGTTTGCACTATGTAATGAAAGTACCTTCTGTACTCATAAAGAGCTCAGACTTCTTTTATATTATGGATTTTTAAAAAATACCCACAATTCCTTCATTTGAATCTTAAGTCTTATATTTGTAGAACACATGCTGTTCATATATGATTTCTCTTTTGGAAAATTTTTTTAATCACATATGCCCATCAGTGTGAGTAGGAAATACTATCAGTTAAATACTTGCACAGTTCCTAAAGGTTTAAGTAGAAATAACTTCTGAAGAAACCAAAACACTATAGCTTTATGTCCCTCACTTTTCTTCTTTGTTTAAAACATGAGTGCATCAAAATAGTTAAAGGTTCTTTTTTTTTTTTAATTTTATTTATTTATTTTAGAGAAAGTGAGGGAGAAAGAGGAAGAGAAAAATCAATGTGTGGTTGCCTCCTGCATGCCCCCAACTGGAGATCTGGCCTGCATCCCAGTCATGTGCCCTGACTGGGAATTGAACTGGTGACCCTTTGGTTCTAAGGCTCGTGCTCACTCCACTGAGCCACACCAGCCAGGACAAAATATGTAAAAGTTCTTAAACAAGTTTGAGTCAGACACTCTAGCTATCACTTAATGGGTCTTTTAAAGGTGAAGAATTATCTGAATATCAGTTTAACCTCCGGATTAAATGATCAACGCCATTACTGATCTGAGATTTCATTTCTAATGAGCTCCCAGTGATGATGGTGCTGGGCCTGGACTGTACTTGAGTGACCAGGGTGAAGACTCTTACCATTGTGCCACTGTGTTTGAAATTTGAAGAAATACAATGAACTTTATCGGCAGGTTTTTCTCCTGTTTTAGATAATTGGATTTTTAAAGACTCCTGATCTATGTATATATTCTAAAAAGTATGTGGGGTAATACCTAGTAGCTTTACCTTGTTTCCTTTTTAAAAAGTAAAGGTTTATATTATATTCTTTGCACTGTTTAACGTTCATAGTCTTCGCACACCCCCTTACAGCAGGCTGACCATTACTGCCTTAGAAACTCCTTTACAAAACTGAAATGCATACAGTTTCTTCTCTATTTTTAGAGGTAACTCTGGAAGCAAGGCACTATGCAGAGTTAATCCCAAGTTGCTGTTAAAACTTGGCACAAAGTGGACTTGATGTAAACTTGTATTTATGATGATTCGGGAATGCACCTGCCCTTCTACAAACTTCATGTACAAAATAGGGAGGAGGTCGAGGATGTCTGTGGTGTAGGTGAACGCTAAACGCCCGTCTTCCCACAAGCACATCAAAATATGCACCTGTATAGAAATCAGTAACTCCTGATAGGCAGCTGAGGGTTATTGAACAGCTTCTGAAGAACAAATGAGAGGAGACCAAATAGAGAAGTCTGGGAAACTGCAGGGGCTGTCCAGGATCTTCAGGAACTCTTCCAGATACGAGGTGCCAGTAAACTCCATGGTACACGTCCCTTTCCACCTTGAAGGTGAGTGGGCGCTCCATGTGGGTGCTTTGGTCTGCCTGAAAGATCACTGCAGTGTGTTTCCAGCCACACTCCCGTAGCCCATTTCAGGGTCAAATAAAAGGAGCAAACATGATGAACAAGGTGTCCCTGATCGGGGCTCTTCCTGCCTGACAATGTAGAGCCCCAGACACCTGCCTGGCTCTGACTAGGCCGCCAGAACAACTCAGCACTCACAGGCTGCACAGGGTCCCTTCTACACAAGACCACTTTCTATACTACAAATGGGAGAGAGACCTGATAGAGAAGGCGAGCTGCAAGAGCAAAATCTCTGCGGTTGGAGCTTCCAGTGAGCACCATTGTATATGTGCTTTTACATCTTGATAGGGTGAATGGGAGCTCTGTCTAGTTTCTCTGGCCTGCCTATAACTTTGCTGAATTATTATCTGAGCCAATTTCAACTCCAAAGGGGGGAAGCAGGATCAGGAGAGCACACACAGCCTGGAGCCTCTCCAACCCAGTAGGCCCATGCCTCAGACTCTATAGGCATCTGCTTGGCTCCAAGCACCCTGCCGAAAGCCATCTGGCACACACAGCCGACACAGAGGCCACTTCTACACAAGGCCACTTTATCAAGACTGGGAGAAATAGCTGTTTTGTGTAATTCATATTAACAAACATAGCAAGTAAAACAATGAAAAACAAAAGGATATCTTTCAAATGACAAAACAAAATGTCAAAAGAAACCCTAATGAAATGGAGATAAATAATTTGCCTGATAAAGAATTGAAAGAAAAAGTTATAAGGATGCTTATCAAACTTGAGAGTAGAACAGAGGGACTTACAGAGAACTCCAATGAAGAGAAAGTGTAATAAAGAACCAAGTAGAGCTGAAGAATGCAATAACTGAAATGAAAAAAATAAAGGAATCAGTAGCAGATCAGTTAATGCAGAAGAATGAAGCAGCAACCTAGAAGACTGACTTGTGGAAATCAACCAATCAGAACAGCAAAAAGAAAAAATTTTTAAAAATGAGGACAGTTTAAGGGACTTCTGGGACAACATCAAGTGCAGAAAAACTCACATTATAAGGATCTCAGAAGAAAAAAGAGAAAGGTACAGAAACTTTATTTGAATGAATAATAGTGGTAAAACCTCACAGAAAAGAAACAGACATCCTGGTCCAGGATGCACAGAGTTCCAAACATGAACCCAAGAGACCCAAACCAAAACATACTGTAATTAAAGTGGCAAATGTTAAAGAGACAGTTTCAAAGGCAGCAGAGGAGAACAGCTAGCTTCATACAATGAAGCCCCAGAAGGCTATAAGTTGATTTCTCAACAGCAGTTGTACCAGCCAGAAGGGTGTTACGCTGTAAGGAACCTATAGCCTAGAATAATTTACCTGGCAAGGTTATCATTCTGAATCGAAGGAGAGATTAAGAGTTTCCTGGAGAAGCAAAAACTAAAGGGAGTTTCATCTCCATTAAACCAGCCTTATAAGAAATGTTAGAGTATTTTCTCCAAGCAGGAAAAGAAAGATCATAACCAGAATAAGAAAATACGATAAAGGAAAATATTTTTATTTAATACATGCAGAAAATCAGATATTTTGAAAGCTACTACAAAGTTCAAAAAGTATCAAACTCTAACTTCAATAACTAGGATATACACAAAAAGATCTAAAATATGACATAAAAATAGAGCATTTAAGAGGGTATTGAAAATGTAGTCCTTTAAGAATATATTCATTCTTAAGTGTTTATAAGCTTAAAATATAGAATGATATATATAAATCTCATGGAAAGGTATATGTATGCTTATCAATTGCAAAGATTAATATTGTTAAAATGTCCTTACTAACTGAAGTAATATACAGATTCATTGCTATTCCTATCAAAATACCGATGGCGTTCATCTCAGAACTAGTACAACTAATCGTAAAATTTGTATGGGACCAAAGAAGACCTTGAAAGCCAATGAAACCTTGAGAAAGAACGAAGTGGAAGGTATCACACTTCCTTATTTCAAACTATAATGCAAAGCAACAATAATCAAAACAATATGATACTGGCATAAAAATAGATATATAAACAATGGAATAAAATAGCCCAGAAATTGTTGCTATTTAATTTCAGTGAATCTATGGTTAGTGAATCTAGGATAGAGGAGGCCAGGACATACAATGGGGTAAAGACAGTCACTTCAATTCCTGGCACTGGAAAAACTTTAGAGGTGCAGGCAAAATAGTGAAATTGGACCGCTTTCTTATACCACCTACAAAAAATAAGCTCAAAATGGATAAAAGGCTTAAATGTAAGATCTGATTCCATAAAACTCCTAGAAGAAAACAGAAGTAAACTCTTTGACCTCAGCCTTCGCAGTATCTTTTGCACATGTCTCAAGAAAGGAAACAAAAGCAAAATTAAATGGGATCACGTCAAATTAAAAAGTGCACAGTGAAGAAACCTTTAAAAGCCTACTGAATAGGAGAAAATGTTAATTCATTAATGACATCCAGTAAGGGGTTAATATCCAAAATATATAGGGAACTCATACAACTTAACACCAAAGGAAAAAGAAAGAGAATCCAGTTTAAAAAATGGACAGTGGGCTTAAACAGACATTTCTTGGAAGAAGACGTACAGGCATGAATAGATGCTCAACATCTCTGATCATCAGGGAAGTGCACATCACACCACAATAAGATGCCATGTCATGTCTGTCACAACAGCTGTAAGTGCTGGCGAGGATGTGGATGTTGGCACTGTTGATGTGATTGTAAACTGGTACAACCACTATGGGAAAAGAGATGAAGACTCCTTAAAAAATTAAAAATACAGCCACCATTATAACCTAGCAATTCTACTTCTGGGTATTTATACAAAGAAAACAAAATTACTAATTTGAAAGGATATATGCAACTTGATGTTCATTGCAGTATTTATAATACTGCACCTATGGAAGCAACATAGGTGTCCGTTTTTAGATAAATGGGTAAAGAAAATGCGGTAAACATATACAATGCAATATTACTCGGCAATAAGAAAAAATAGAAAGAATGAAATCTTGCCATTTGCAACAGTGTGGGTGTGCCTAGCGGGTATTATGCTAAGTGAAATATGTCAGACAAAGTTAAAATACCATGCAATTTCATTTATAAGTGGAATCTAAAAAACATAAAGCCAACAAATAAAACAAAAACAAAACCATAAATATAGGGGACAAGCTGAGGGTTGTCACCAAATGGGAGGGGTTAAGGTGATAAATGAATTAGAAATGAAATGAAACATGAAAATGAAAAAGAATGAGACATAGAACCGCAAATAAAAATGTCCATATACATGTAAGATCTGATTACACCTTAGACTTCTCTGGGGAAATTACAGCTGAAGTATTCAGGGCAACGTGGTGGGGGTAATATGAAGGTAGGAGAAATACGTTAGGGGCCCTTGTAGCATTTCCTGAAAAGTGTATGACTGGGGAGTCTGTATGGGAGAACGTCACCAAAAATTATTACATATAAGGAAACCACTGTCAGAATAAAACTGTCCCTCATCCATTGGCTAAATAAAGAGGACAAGCAAAACCAAAAACCAAAGTACAGAACAGGATAAGTAGTCATTATTAAGATCATTAAACATCACTTAAATGATGTTGAAAATGGCCACAAAGTTTTTCTAATACAGTTTTCTGTACCTCGGCTCTAACCTAAGAACAGACTAGGATTCCCAAATCCAAACTGGTCTGAAATGGGCCCCATCTACATGCCCCTTTCTTTTCCTTTCTCAGCTGCTTCCACCGTACTTCCTAGTCCTGGAGTGCATAGCCTGCCTGTCCGTTGCTACTGCTGCAGTCCCTTGCTGCATGTCATGACTGCGCTTCCAAAAATCAGACGCCGTTTGTTTCCATTAATGTTTTAACTTGTTTGTAGTGAATATTTTTTCCATAGATGCATGATTTTCTTTATTCCAGTTATGTTATTCCAGGATACATGAGAATTTGCTAAGTTCATTAGAATTCTTTGCATTATTTATGTATTGTAAAAATTGTTTAAGTCGTGACTAAATCATTTTTCTTTTTTTTTTTGTTAAGGATATTTATTATTTGTTATAACATAAACCTGTTTTTAATGTTAGGTTAATAATGGCTGATTCAGTAACTTGGTAATTTTTAAGCCATCTGCTTAAATGAATGTCACAAAGGTTTTTGGGTCTATTGTAGTAGGGGCCAGCTTAGGTGATAGCATAGTGACATGGGACAAAAAACTAGAGTCAAATGAACTCGAACATTTTTCTAGTTGGTTCTCAAATTCTTGAACATTCAACAAGCTCTTCAAGTATTTTAAACAAAACTAGTAAGACAGAGATTTTGTAGTTAGTTGAGTGAGCACGTTAATGAGATTTAAACCCATCCCAGGAAAATGGGAGGTCTTACAATCAGTTTCATGGAGATCTTCCCTCCAGTTGCAAACAAATGCGCCCCAGGAAGAAATTGTACACAGTGCAGAAGTCAGGCTGCATGTGGAACTGTGTGACTTGTCATCTAATGGGTTTTTGAGACAGTGTTTTGAGACACTGCATTTAGTGTGTATGCACTGTGTGTTCCCTGAACCCTAAGGTGCTGGAGACCAGGGCTGTTTCTCCCCGAGTCTGTTACTCTGTGAAAGAGTTTACATAATTCACTGCAGACTAAATGTTTCAGAGAGAAACAGATTTCCCAGAAAATTAGAATCTTTATCTGGTGGATGAGCGGTAAGACTTCAAACTTAAAGTAGCTTTTTGTGCAGCGTTCGCTCTTTCCAGTCCCTACATAAGAATCAGAAAAGTCGTCATGTGTGAACCTGGTCGGTAGGTTTTCTTCCATTCTCCCCTGTCATGAATTTTATCCCAGTTATTATGCCACTCTTCCTTTTGGTTTGTTGTCACTATTTTATTCAGGCATTTTCCCTTCCTCTGTTCAGCACCTACCTAACTGGTGAGAGCCACAGAGAAGTAAAATTTATTTCTCTCTGAGAAGAAGAGATGAAAGGTTTGCTTTTATCACTAAAAGGTATCTGCTTTCTGTGTTTCTTTTTCAGATGTCCTTTTCTTTGAAAAATGTTCAATAAATATCTAGATGTCAGTAACCCCATCTGAGATCCAATGACAGTAAACATTAAAGAAGACACTTAGATTCCTGTTTCCTTTGCTAAATTACCAATTTTTTATACCATTCCAATTTTAATGTAAAATGATGTGAACTAACAGGCTTCATCTTTGTGGTGGGCTCCAGTAGAGTGAGGTCCCCTTGTCCTCCAGCTTCCAGCTGGCTGTGACTCTGAAAGTGGGGGAAATTTTTAGCTAAGTGTCAAATAATCATAAAATCTGTTCATTTTAAGTGCAGGGAAGAAAAATGTCTGTTTACAGGAGCCAAAATACATTTTATTTAATTTTTTTAATGTTTAATTTCAGCTCGTAAATGTTAACTCCGTAAAGGCATTTATCTTGTTTCTTGACCAGAATTTTTTTACCATATAAAGAGAAACCAGCAAAACAAAGATCTCTAGATTTTTTAAGATTATGGATTGCATTGCCTGAAACCCTTTCACCCCTGAACCTTCCCTGTGAATGAGATGAACTGAAAGGGTCCCTCTATTTGGGCCAGAATGTGTGTCTACATAGTGGGGAAGAGAGGGAGAATGCATCCCAACACCTGCAATGTGGGACGCTACCCTAGAACTCTTACAACCAAGAGTTTGGGAGCCGGTTCTGCAGAGCCCAGTGGGAAGGGCAATTTCGTGGTAAAAGCAAAGTGGTGCCTTTGACCCCAGGGGCAAAGGGGAAGACAAACACTCCTACTGGACGGGCGGTCTGGGCCTCCCGGCCCTCTCTGCCTTGTTCTCCCAGGGTTCCTTGAGGCCAAAACCAAACAGGAAAGTAGCTTTCAGAATATCATGAGCTTCAAGGTATCTCTGTAAATAGTTGAAGTTAATTTAATGAGTGCTGAAGTTTATATAAAATAATGGTGATTAGTAATTGGGATTCAGATTTTTATCATCCTCAGATAGCTTCATTGTTATATCAGCTAAATGTCAGAAATGTGTTAATCCTTTTTATCTTAAATAGGAATTATATTTTAAATTCTAATTTAAAGAAAAGGATTCCACTGTTACAGAGAAAACATGAATTGACTTCAAAAAATAGAAGAATATAGCGGTCTCAGAGAATTCAGGGACGGGCCTAACCACTATGTCACTCCCCACGGTAGTTTCAGGGAGCTGCTCTATCACAAGTGCGGCCCTGTGATGGTGGTGGCCCCCCATAAAGGGAAATATCAAGAATCCGGGTCCGACTGCCGCTCTGACACTGGGTAGGCATCCCGGAAGTGCCTGCTGTGACAAGCACACGGCAAAGAACTGGCTGGGCCAATTTTAGTCTCGGTCTGTCTGTTATGGTCAGTTGACTGAGGCAGGGACTACGATGACATTTTCCAGTTCAAAAGGTAATGGCCATGTGTGGCTGAGGGTTTCAAATGGGGCTGCTCTGCTGCAGGATGTGCTGGAAATGTAAAATATATGGCAGAATGTTAATATTTTCCCTGTATCGGGTCAGGTAAAATATATTAAAACTAATTTTCCTGTTTCTTTTCCTTTTTTAATGTGGCTTCTAGAAAATTTAAAATTACCCATGACTCATTTTTTAGACAGCGTTGGACTAGGATAAGAAATTCTGAGGGAGGAGATTTGACCATCTGAAATTATTTTAAAGGAATTATTTATTTCTTAGATTAATAGTTTAATTGTCCACTTTCTAAGTAGGCTTCTGAATTTAATTACCATACTTAATTACATTTGTCTCTGATGTCCTCTCTCTCTCGCCTTTAGGACAACAGAGGCTAGTGCTGCATACAGCATGTACCAGGACAAGGCGGCCTCTCCAGCCGAGTAGACACACTGAATGGCTCCCCAGAACTGGCATATGGCATTTTACCTTTGGTTCC
>PVJD01018698.1:0-13672 GCA_004026545.1 Mormoops blainvillei | reverse complement strand
AGACAGCCACCTGAATAAATAGCTGTCAGCCCCTTTGGGGAAGAACTGGGGAAAATGTCATGGTATATGCCTGACGTGATGTTGAAGTCTCCTTCTTCCTGGGGACCTGGCCACCTTTTCCTTCAATGGGTCTAGATCTGAAAGTTGGCTCAGGTGTGATACCTGAACAAGTAATTGTTTTTGGGGGTGACCACTTAAGCCACCTTCTCCATTCTTGTCTTTTAAAAAACTTTTTATTTTAAGGTAATTATAGATTGACATGAAGCTGTAAAAAAATAGCACTGGAGGGATTATATAAACTTCAACTAGTTCCCCTTCATAACTACAACACAATTATCAAAATCAGGAAATTGACATTGCTAAAATTTGTACATATAGTTTTATACCATTTTATCGCATGTGTAGATTTTTGAGACCACCACAGTCAAGATCAGAGTCGCCCCACGGCCCAAAGATCGCCCGTGTGCTACCCCTCGGAAGTCACACCCACCCTCCTCCCCATCGCCCGCTACTCTACCCCTAACCCCTGGCAACTGCTGATCTGTTCTCCAGCTCCACAGTTTTGTCCTCTTAAGAATATTATGTAAGTGGGATCATATAGTATGTATATAACTTTTGGGATTGGCTTTTTTTCTGTCATTACCCTCAAAATCCATGCAAGTTGTCACAAATATTGACAGCTTGTCCCTTGTTATTGCTGAGTGGTATTGCATGGTGTGGCTGTCCATTCTTGTGTTATACTGGTTAGAAATGTTAAGCAGCACCCTTGGTGGTTGTCCCATCTCTACACCTTCCCATAGGTCTAGCCCCCTTGGCTATTCCCCTGACCTTACTGGTCATTTTGGTAAATGTAGCCTGCTTGCTTCTGATCGTGTGCGCCATAAGCCAGCCTCTGTACTTCAGGGCCTCCTCAACGGCGGACAAGGGGAGACCTACCGTTGGGCTTCTCAGTGCCCCTCCCCAGCGCTTTCCTGATGGCTTTGGTGAGCTGTGTCCTTGGGGCCCTCCCATGGGACATAATCCCTTCCAGCCTGCCCATTCTGCTTAGTCTCTTCATTCCTTTCTCTACACCTGCCAAGGCAACTCAGGCACCCCCACGTGGCTGAGACCTGGCCGTCGCATTTTCAAGGCCATTCCTCGGGTCCATGCTAGATTGTTAGTCCTGTGTGCCCTCACATTCCCCAAGTCAAGGGGTTCTGTTCATTCAGCAGTGTACTCTGGCTCCCTCGATCGGCACCCTTGCATCCACTCCCTGGCTCCTACGAGGATACGTTCCATAATTCATCCTGCTCTTTTGGTGAATAGTTTCTTTCAGGCCCAGCATGCCACCACCTAGATTATGTTGGGATTTAACCCATTTATTCCCCTGGTAGTGGTGAGAGGCAGTGGGGCAGGTTCCCTGTCATACCTATTACTTGAGGGGCAGGCAACGCCTGGGTAGCACCTTTCGGCACAGCACAAGTTCTGACTCTTCCCAGGAAAGGGTAGGCTGTCGCTGTGAGCCCAGAGGGTCTGGGGAGCGTTGCAAAGTCAGTAGCCTCAGGGGTCCCTGTCCTGTGTTTCAGGGCTCCAGGTTTTCCCCATCGAGGGGCCCTGGTCTCTGTATAACGGACCTGAATTGGGCTGAACAGCATGCAAACACCTCTAGAGCTCTGGGTCTCTGATAATTAGACCTACTGTCTGCTTTTCAGCCAGATCTGCTCTTCTAGTGCGGGAGAGAGGGGCCTCTCTGTGAGCCAGCAGCTGGCCCTTTGGCTCTCACGCTTACCATCAGGTTTGTTGAGAGCCCCCGGGCTCTTATTACTCCTCTGCAGAACGTGAGCCCAGCTTAGCAGCTGTTCTCAACAAAGTGAAATTGTCAGAGGTACCTCGGCTGTTGGTGGAGGAAGTGCCCCCCCAACTCTGCGGTCTTTGTTGGGGTTGCCCACTCTCTACCTTTCAAATACCTGCGCCATCACACTTGACACAGGATGCTCCTCCCCTGGAACATTCTCCCAGGTAACCACAGACAAAGTCTTCAGCAACTGAGCCACCACTTTATGCCAAGCACTCTCTGCGCCCAACCGTCCCACCAGGATGGTGTCTTCTGCCCCATGTCGGGTGAGTGAGCCAGCCCCAGAGCCCTTCTTGCCACCTGTTTTCTTGGACCACTCCTTTCTGGAACCACTAGTCTGAGTCTTCCAAGAAGCAGACATAGAGATGGGATTATACATGGGAGAAATTAGTAATGGTAAACCCCTGTGAGGGGCAGATGGGGAGGGACCGTGGGGACCTACAGAAATGTAAGGCTGCAGTGCAGTTCTGATCTTTATGAAAAAGAGGCGAAGGAAGTTTGGTGGAGTATCTTAGATGGCAGTGAGTGGAGTGAGGGAGCAGCTGCAGGTAGTTCCTTCCTCATGGAGAGAGTGGATGAGATTCGCTTTGACCGGGCACCCACTCTGGGCCAGGCCCTATAAAACGGTCTTCATAGAGCTGTCGAGGGTACCTCGTAAGGTGGCTGTGTTCACCTTTGTTTCACAGAAGAGGAAACTGATGTTCAGAGAGGTCTCCCAGCTCTCACTGGGTAGTGATCTGGGCTGCAATCTAGTGCCCTTTCATGACACCACAATGACCCTGGGGAGCAGTATGGACGGAGGCCCAGGTCGGTGACCCGTCGGTAGCCGAGTGCTGCCAGAGTTCAGGGTTGGGCTGAGGAAGCTGTGAGAGAAGCCAGCTGTGGACTGACCATGGTGGGCTCTGAATGGCAGGCCAAGAAGCTTAGATTTGGTCACAGAAGCCAGAGTCATGACGGGTGGCCTCTGGGCATATCTAGTCTGCAAGCAGAATTTGTTTAGCTCCGTCAGGGTTTTTTTTTTTTTTTTTTTAAGCCTGGATTTAATTACCAGCACTTAAAAGCTGCCAGATTTTTAAATAAGAATCCTCATTTCGGCTTCTCCTGATACCATGGAAAATATGACTGACCACCAGGATCCCTGTTTCCTACAGAAGAAGGATGCAACTGAGTGGCTTCCACTCAACTTAGGGCAGGTGCTGTCCAGTTTCCAACCACCTGCAAGGGTCCGATTCACACACTAACGTTCCAGCTCGGTTCCTGGCGGAGGATCAGGGTAAGTGGAGCTCTGCCGCAGTGATAACCCCAAATCTTGGCCTTATACAGCAGCCAGATGGGTCCGGGTGTCTCTCCAGGGCAGCTGTCTTCCACGCAGAGACTTGATGACTGGGGCTGCCACTGCGGCCCCACCGTCAGAACATAAGGCCCCCTCTGTGATGCCTAGGGCAGGGAAGGAGTGCTGGCGGGTCTCCACCAGGATTTAGAGCTCCAGCCTGGGGGGGCCAACTTTCAGGAAGAGTCTCTTCTGCTTACAGCTCATCAGGGAAATCTAGTCACATGCACCCTAATAACTGCAGGGGCACGGAGAGGTGGACTCCTTCAGCCCAGCAGGAGGCGGGACCTGCGTGTCGGTGAGCTGACTTGTCTGAACCACGCCATAGGCTTTAAGGCCGCGACCTGGGCCAGGAGGTAGCACCTCAAACTCACTCAGACAGCGCTTCTCTCTGCAGGTGCCATGCTTATACCGAATCCTTTATCTGCAGCACTTCAGTTCCTCCCAACAGGGACCCTATGAGGTGGGCTAACGCAGTTTTACTGAGGGGAAACTGAGGCAAAGAGCGAGTAAGCAACTTTAAAACCCAAGCTCTCTGGCTCCAGAGTCTGTGTTCTTAACCTCCATTCTTTACTCTCTTCAGCGGAATGCCTTGGTGTCATCATCGGCCCCATTTCACAGATAAGACGCTTAAATCGGTGCCTTGGTGTTCAGGGCAGTGAGGAGCAAGAAATATAAAGAAGGGGGAGCTCCAGCAAAGAAGGGGAGAATGCTCTGGCAAAATGAGTGTGCGCGTGTGTGTGTGCGCGCGGTCAAAGAGCAGTCTTGTAGCTCCGGCTTCCATGCATATTTGCTGAACACCTACTGGGCGTCAGGGCCTGTTCTGGGTGCTGCGTGAACAGGAGGGAGGAGACCGACCGGCTAAGGGGCTATTGTAGCAAGTGAATAAATGAAAAGCAAGAGGAGGAAAAGGGCCGCGCAGAGGCGCCCCGGCAGGTGAGGGCAGGTGGGATGGGACTACCTCTGACTCCTGCCCGAGGTGCCACCCCCAGGCTGCCTCGTGTCCTTGTCATGACACTTTCAGATACCCGGGAACCTGAGGTGGTTGGTGATCATGTAGCTGCACTGCCAGCGCCATAGACCAGGGCTCAGGGTGTGAGGCAGGTACCCTCATGGGCTGCTGGGGGGTGTCCATCAGGGCAACTTTCAGGAAGGAGACTGAGAGATAAAGACCCTGAACGTGAGCAAGATCGCTGCTCCCAGTGCCGTGCTCCCAGCGCCGGAATCTGCCCTGAGGGCGTGGCCCTCAGGCACATGGGGCCCAAAATGTTGTCACAGCCTGATGTGTAGAACAGGCCTGTAACCCTCGAAGTATCTGCCAGGCGAGGGTGGTGAGGTAAATTATAGTGCATTTGAACGAGGTACAGTTACAAAGCTATTAACATCGTGCTTTTGAGGAATTGTCAGTGATGTAGGAAAATGCTGATGATGTATAGTGAGTAAAAAAAAACAAACCCTGAATAGCTGAATAAATGGTACGATCCCAATTACATAAAATTCACTATGTGCAGAGTGAAAGATAAGAAGGAGGGGAAGAGGAGGAGGGAAGGAGAAAAAGGGCAAGGGGGAAGGGAAGGGGAAGGAGAAGAGGGAGTGAAGGAAGAGAAGGGAGAGGAAGAAGATGAAGATGGCGAAGGAGAAGGGGAAAGGGGAGGAGGAGCGGGGAGAGAAGGCAGGGCCTCCCTTTGGCTGGGCTGCTTCACAGAATCGGAGTGTTTCAGTGCTGTGACCTTCATTTCACAGAACGGACAGAGAATAGGTGACATGTCGAATGTCACAAAGCTAAGACCCTGAGCCAGGATTTGAACCCAGGTCTGTCTGACTTCCTATTTGCTAAACCAGCGGAACTGAGGCAGGGCTGAGGCTGGGGCACTTAGTCCCCCGGTTCAGTGTTACTCAGCTGGTTGCGAAACGAGAATGAAGAGCTTTATAGGGAGTCTGGTCACTATGGATCACGTCACCTCTCTGAGGCTGGTGTCGTCGGCCCCATTTTATAAATAAGAAGGTTGAGGCAGTGTCTCCATGTTTGAGGTCATTAGTGGAGGCAGAGGTTGGACCCAGGTCGGTCACCTCTGTACCCACACTCTCACCTCTACTGTGAGCAGCTGGCATGGGGCTGGGTGGAGGAACAGGTGTGAACATAGGTCACTGACAGCCTCCCTGGAAAATTCCTTGCCCATGGCCCCTGGGGATCTCTCATCTGCTTCTGGGGAGGACAGAAGGAATCCGTCCCTGCTGGTGGGACCCCCGTGGTATGTCTCACCTAGGTCAGGCCTGGGCCCTCCAGCAGGAAGCCCAGTGACTCCACCTGGTTGGGTCTGCTGAGTTGAGCATTCTTGGAGTTCATCCACGTGTCTCCCGAAAGCTGGAGCCACTTGGCTGGACCTGGACCACCAAGAGGCTGCCGGTAACCCAGGCCGCTGCTCATTTGAGTGCTGCTGCCTCCGACCTCCGAGAATGTCAAACACCAGGCAAGAGGAACCATTACTCAAGGACTCCTCAGGCCTGGCCTTCCCTGATTCACCCGCCTCCCCTGGCTGCTGCCAGTCCCTCCCTGCCTGGTCACAGGCTCCTGGGAAATGCTCCTTTCCACACCTGGCCTGTCTGCCCCCTACTTGCCAGCGATGACCCCTGAGGAGCACCCGGCATCCCCACCCAGCCCCACCCAGCGTTACCCTCTCCGCTTCCTCTCATCCACTGCTTGTGCTGATGGAGCAAGATGTCCTGCTCTGAAATCTGTTGCAGCAGCTCTAGTGGAGAGTGAGGAAGGGGTAATGGAACCCTTGCTCCAGCCCACCCATCCCCTCCCCATCCCCTCTGTCTCCTACTCCCTGCCGTGGGTGACTTGGGCAGGCGGTTTCAAGGGAGTGGTACAGCACTTTGGTCATTGCAGTCTGGCTGCCCAGCTCTTTCCCACAGAATTTCTGATGCAACCTTACCACGTGCATTCCTGGGGGTGGTGGGGGATGCTGGGGGAATTTTAATTAACTCTGTGTGTGGGTGCGTGTGTGCGAGTGTGCGTGTGCGAGTGTGCGTGTGCGTGTGTGTGCATATGCATGTGAGTGTGTGTGTATGTTCCTTTACAAAGCACTTTTTCCTATCCATTTTCCAGAGCCCACAGAGACTGCTGGAATTATTAGTCCCATTTTACAGATGACAAAACTCAGACACAGGGAAGCAAGCCGTTTTCTCCCAGAGCTTCCAGCTAGTTAGTGGTGGCAGGTGGGCTTGAACTAACATTTGACTGAAAAATAAATCACCCTTATCAGAGAGAATGAGTCCAGGATCTCTGGGCAAAGGAGGAGGAAAAGGGTCATGAGTGGGAAAGGCCAAAAGTCCGAAGTACAAACATATCCTCCCAGCTAATGCCTGAGTCCCGTCCATCGAATCTCCTTCCGTGGATCTCCCAGTGTCGTTCAAAACACTCCCAACGAGAGAGCAAAGCCCTTCTCCTCCTGAGACTGCACGCCACCAGGATCAACATGGTTATAAAAATTCTTCCTTCCAATAAGCTAAAATTCTTTCCTTTATTCCTTAATTTATCCTTCATTCATATTACTTTATATTACATGCCAGGTTCCAGGCCTGGGGATATAGCAGTGAACAAGACAGACGTGCCTTAATGGAGCCAACTTTGTTCAAAGAAATATACTCAGAGTCAGGCGAGGAAAGAGCCAGGGGTCCTGGGGGAGAGGGAGTTGATGTCGGGTCCCCTCTGGCCACCACTGGCGGGTAGTCACTCTGTCGGTTGACGCATGGCTGCTTGGCTGCTCTAGGAGCTCAGGCTCCCCCTGCCTGGGGAGTGGGGGGTGGGATGGGGGGAGATGCCCAACCCTAGGGCCCCCCAGTCTCAGAGGGTTTTCCTGCACTGTGGATGGGGGCAGCCTCCCTGCCGTGGCCGCTCTCCCCCCTGCTTGGCCGCCTGCTGTGGCCACCATAAAAGGCAGAGCTCACGAAGCCAATCTGAGCTCTGCCTTCCCTCTCCTTTGCCAAAAAGCTAATTGGTTTTGCAATTAAAAAATGCAGAGAACAGGCAACGCAATTGATTTTATAAAAACTTGCTCAGTAATGAAGTGCTTACTTCCAACCGGGCCGCCTTCTCCGCATATCAATCTGGGCCTCTCACACAGCATGAGAAGGCCGTCCTCCCCCGCCTTGCCTTTCATGCTCTGCTCTCCCCTGTGTCTCAACGCTCTGCATCATAGACGGACTTCATTCAGATCTGGCCTCCTGACTCACTGAGGGGCAAGTGTAATGTGTTCTGTCTTACAGATGAAGAAACAGAGGGTCAAGGAGGTGCAGAGACTCACCCCAGGAGCACAGCGAAGCCAAGGCGGTGGAGAAGTTCAGTCACAGGCTCTTCGACTCCTGACCTCACTCTTTTTCCTGTCCTATAGCACATTCAGAAGCCAGAAAAGTCTCTGGACTCAAAGGCAGAATAGAAGTCTTTTCTGCAAAGGAAACAGCTTCGTGTATTTAGTGCCTTTTCTATGCCAGCTCCACACTGGGGCTTTGACCTCCATCACAGCACCCAACCCTCACAGCAGGCTTCTAAGAGGGCATCATGTTTCTATTCCTCAGGTGGGGAAACCAAGTGCCCGAGCAGCTCAGTAGCCTGACAGATGAGCTCGCACAGTGCAGGCCTCCCCGCCAGCATTTGGGGGCAGATGCGTGGCAGTGCGGGGAGGTTTAGAAGAGCATAGGTTTTAGCAGCCATCCAATCATCCATTCGTCCATCCATTCCTTTAATTGACTCATTCATTAATTTAGTCACTCATTAAACAGATATTCGTTGAGCATCTACCATGTGCCAAGCTCTGTGCTAGGGATCCAGCGATGAGTAAAGCAGACCGAACCTACCCTGTGGGGCTTACTGTCTGAGAGACAGGTGGAGGGGAGGGGAGAGAAATTTCATGATACAATCACGAAGATAAATGTAGAATGGTCCCTGTGGCTGAGCTGAAAAGGCAATGCACATGGAGCATTGAGAGTCTGTGGTGAAGGCTCTGATCTGGTCACAGAGGCCTTCCTGAAGGAGGGGACCCTGGAACAAGATCTGACGCCTGGAGGCCACCGGTTGGAACATCATGGAGGGACTTTACCCGTGGACAGGACATCTGAGCAAGCCGATGGTTACAGTCCTGGAAATCCCAAGATTCTGTGATCAGACATGAGGTCCATTTTCTATGATTCTGGCCCAGTATTTTGTAGTTTGAAGACTCTGTTAAAGTGAAAAAGCTTCAGACAAGATTTCAGGATCCTGGAATTCTGACTCAAGCTTTTATAGTTTTAAGGTTCTATTGAGTGAAGACCTGGGAACTTAAGACGCTAGGACGTGAGGACTGTCAGTGTGGTGGCCTTCCCTGCCAGAGGAACGCCCTGCAGAACCCCCCGTTAGCTGGAGGTGAGTTTGCCCCATCCCTGGCTCATGGAGTGGATGCGTGTGCAGCTCTCTGTGGCTTAGAGAATGCAAATTTATTCTGGTTCCAGCATCAGGAGCTGCCTTATCTGCATGTTCCAGTTTCCAGAATAAATGTTAGAAGACAAGTCAGTCTGCAGAGATTTTCTATGTGTACATGAATTAATTCCTCCAGCAGGGGTTCGTGCAGGTGTGGATTTTAACACCTGCACCATTCGTGCACTCCCTGCAGGCAGGGCTGCCGACAGGGCTGCAGTGAGCCCTGCAGAGAGACCAGGGCCCCTGTCGCCCTTTCTCCCTCGGGAGGGACTGAGTGAGAAGGTCCTTTGTGTGCTGAGACTCAGAGGCGTCTGGGGAGGTGGGATGAGGTAGGAGGGAGAGTGTCCCCTGCCCCACAGGTCTGGGGCGTAGTTGGTCCTTCTCCAGGAGTATCTGGGGGTCTCTGTGTGAACCTCTGATCTGGGCTCAAAGGAGCTGGTGCTCTAAGAGCCTCTCCAGAGGGGTAGGAGGGGAGAGCAGCTCCCACCACAGGTCAGACACAGCTCTGGGCACTGGGTGGGCTCCGAAGTCAGACAGAGAGGGCAGATTTCAGTGCCCCGCTCACCAGCCCTGTGACCTCGAAGAACCCACTTCACTCCCTGGGATTCAGCTTCTTCAAAGCTCCTACCACCCCACCCACCTGGTGTTCTGAGTTTTAGGGATGCACAGGCAGGGGGCACCCAATGAGCGTCGGTCCCAACAACTGCTCCCGTGATGCCTGCGGGGGCCGGGCGCCCACTGAAACACTTCCCACAGGCTCGCTCCTCACCCAGCCCAGGGTCACTATCCCCACTTCACAGCTGGGGAAA
This sequence comes from Mormoops blainvillei, assembly GCA_004026545.1. Taxonomy (NCBI): domain Eukaryota; kingdom Metazoa; phylum Chordata; class Mammalia; order Chiroptera; family Mormoopidae; genus Mormoops; species Mormoops blainvillei. Next base: position 4,241 of record PVJD01018698.1, on the reverse strand, counting down.
CTAAGGCACGGGAAGGTTAAATAACTTGCCCGACATCCGACAGTTGGCTCTAAAAATTGTGAATAGGGTTAAATACATTTAAGCTTTTCCAACCACCCTGCAAGCCAGGTGCCCAGAAGTGGGCCACATTTCAGCACAGGTGCCCTGGGAGCTGACCCTAGTTCTTCTGCTGTGACAGATGCTCAGGTTATGACCAGGCGACAGTGAAACTCAGTGGACGCCCCCAGGCCCCTGCTCGTGCTGCGCCGTCTCCCGGAAACACTCTTCCGCCTTGTCCACCCAGGAAACTTCTATTCACATTTCAAGGCCCAGCCCAGGTACCACCGTTCTCTGGGGACAGCCCCCACCCCACCCATCCCTGCGCCTCTGCGCCCTCCTTTATCACACGTAGCAGGCTGGGGGTCAGGATTCCGTCCTCAGGACCCGCTGTTCACTTGTCCCTTTTTTCTCGCAATACCCACCAACTTGGACCCTCCGCTCAGTCTCACATTCCAAGGGGCGAGACCAACCCCGCGATGTTGGGTGTTACTATTTCATTTTTTTTAAAAACTCCCAAGCACAACAGTTTTGTCATTTCCTGTGGCCACAGGCCCTGGTAGCAGGTGGCAGTCTGGAAACTGACCCTTACAGTCGGAGACCCCTGAGCCCACTCCGGGGTACCAAGGTCACCGCGTGGGGTTAATGGGGAAGCCCATCTGTTAGGAGGCTGCAAGTTCCCCACCCCCTTCCTGGATGTCAGTCCCTCCCTCCCGCAGCCCTGAGTGTGGGAAACACGCCTCCCTCTGCACAAACCACACGGCTGCCACTGAGCCGTGTTAATTCACTACGAGTGGACTGTAAGGACATTGCTCAAGATTCACAAGGCTTACACCTAGGCCCCAGGTAATTAACTCAAAACAGGCAGCGAACGTGGAATGTGTTAATACACTAACCTGCAGGCGGCATTTCAGTCATTTCAGTTCTTTTAGCCTTTATTTTGAGACCAGTGGCGGGCTGCCCAGTTCATATTGATTAGTAAATTGTTAAAAATGTATGACAAGTTGAAATTAATTGGCTGCAGTGAGGGGTGAGTTTGACCCAGACCAAGGATCCGTGACCTGGACGAATGAGACTGGAATGAAATTTTAAAAAAACAAAAAACAAAAAACCTACTGGAAAAGAAGCACCAGCCACAGGGACATCTGGGGTCATCGTCCCTCTAGTGCTCTCGTGGGGTCTGTCCCAGTGGGGTCAGGCCACTGACCTCGCTCACCTGCACTACGGCTCTGGCCCCTCCTCTTCCTGGAGGAGGCGGAGCCCAAGCTGGGCCCTGAGGGCCAAACCAGAGAAGAGCACGCAGAGAAGGAGGCACAACCTGCAGTTTGCTGCTTCCGGATCTTTAGGACTTGGGTCTGGAATTCTCCCTAAAGAGCTTCAAGGTCTTCCTTGAGCAGATGCCCTGGTGACCTCTCTCCAGAGCATTTGGAGCTGCATTCAGGGCAGGGTTGGAGGCGGCTCCCAGGTAGGGGGTGGTGGGCAAGGTGCCGCAGGGGCTTCTGGGAACATTTTGTTCTCTTGGTGTCTGTCCCAGGTGCTCCTGATTGGGAGCAAGGATGGCTATGTCCTTGCCCGTCGGCTGTGAGGGGACAATGGTCTCACAGGCACTCTGATGAGGCCATTAGACTACATTCCCTCAGCCAGTCGACTCCACCAGACACAGTCCCTGCAAAGTGTCTCATCAGCCCCAGGACTGCAGAGCCCACGGGCCCAGGGATTTCCCTGCCAGTTTCCCGTGGGAGCAGCACCCTGCAAAGGCAAGAATCCCCCATTATGTCCACAATCAGGGAAATTGGTCCATTTTCCTCCCTGTTTTCCTCTGCAGCCGCGTTGACAGCCCATTTTCTCATAAGGAGCCTGCAGAAACAAAACACCACAAAGCATGAAAATACACACCCGCTCAGCTGCTCTGTGGGGTCTTCTCCAAGCGCAGGCTGGCAGGCAGAGAAGACAGGACTATTTTGGGAGCCAGATGCCTGCGTGGGTGGGAGACAAGGCCATTCTCAGCTTGGCCACTTTCCAGAATGGCCCAGAAGCTGAGTCAGAGATTCTTCTCAATCTCAAGTTCCCTCTGGTTCCTGCCTACCCTCCCTCCCTTCCTTCACTGATATTTACTGAGGTCAGTGAGGTGCAGACCCTGAAGTGGGCACAGGCTGTGCAGACGCCTGAGACAGGCTCCCGTCCTTGGTGGAGAGCCTGTCTTGGTACAAGTACACTAACAAAGGGAGATCCTGCAGTGACAATATCCATGTATTTGTTCAACACATTTGTTAAGCACCTGCTACACTATAGCCACTGTGTCAGGGGAATTAAGCCAATCCCTCGGTGGTCCCTGCTCCAGGGAGCTCACCGTTTATAAGGGAGACAGAGATTCATCTAAACTCAGGCAATAAGAGCTATAAGAAGGGGCTCTTGGTGCCATGAGGGTATATACTAGGCAGTGGGGGCCAGGGGTGGGTGGAGAATGCTTCCTGAGGATGGGATGCCTGTGCAGGGGTCTGAGGGGTGAGCAAGAATTGTCTGTTGTAGGAACAGCATGTGCAAAGGGCCAGTGGCTGGAGGGTTCTTAGTGACCTTGAGAATCTCTAAGACCTAACTGGTTGAAAGGTAAGGAGTGGATGGGAGCCTGGAGATGGGGCCCAAGCCAGACCATGTGTGACCTCAAATTCCACATTAAGGATTCAAGTCTTCGTCCCCAAAGCAGCAGAGGCATTTCCAATGTTTAAGCTGTGGGACCAAAGAAGAGAGTTTGCATTCGGTCCATTCATGCACTTATTGATCCTTTTAACAAATATGACTTTGTCATGTTCTGTCCTGGCATCCGTCCACTCTCTTCCCCATGGTCACCCCAGTTGGTCCTCTGCCACTCAACTCAAGTGTGATCTCCTCCAGGGATCTGCCACTCAACTCAAGTGTGATCTGAAGGATGTCTCCCCACTTTTGCGATCCCACAGAGTACCCTGGGGGCATCACTGGACTGCCGCCTCTGATTTATGTGCTGGGCCCCCAGCACCCTCTCCTGTGGTCCCGTGAGGTAGAAAGACAAAGGAGAGTTGTCACGTCTTAATCTTCTTCCTGTCATTCTCCCTTCAGACCAGATGCTCCCAGAGGACAGGGCTCTGTCCATCTCAGACATTTGCTGTGTGGCTTTTTGGGGCCTTGGATACCCTAGGATTCACAGCAAAAGTACTAGATCAAAAGTACTAGAAGGGAGGGAGGGAGGGACGGGGTGAGGGTGGAGGCAGCAAGGGACTTGCTCCATAGACACAGAGTGAGGACAGGAGGCAGAGAAGAAAATTGGAAATTAATAGGTTGTGAGAAGCGAGGAAAGCAGAAAAGATGAAAGATTTAAAATGGTCACACTGTGACCTGTAACATTTTACTTAATCAAGTACAAATTGCTCTGTGCCTCGGGTAGATGTGAGAACTGGTCAGAGTTTGCTTCTCAGAAGAGCTTTCTGGAACGACTCGTCCCTCATGAGGACCATTTCACACTAAGCTGAGTACATTCGAGATGCTGGCAGCAGGAGAGTCTCAGTCCCTCAGCCTGGGAAGAATGGGGCCCTGATGTGAGGCAGGGTTTGAGTTTACCCTTGCTTAGGCAGTGGGTTTGGGCTGAGGCCCCTGGAAGGAGAGGGACCCCACCCCCAGCTGCACCCTCCTCATAGACTTGTGTCCCAGGCTATGATCTCCTGGGAGCCCCATGTGACCTCTGCTTGTCCCTCCCGGACCCACCTTGCCCATCTAAGGGCGAGGGCTTAGCCCAGGCTGATGGAGAAATCTTAGGACCTGCCTTCCGGTGGCCTCCCCAGCAGGCCATCCCCAAGCTCAGTCTGAGAGTCCCTGTCAAACCACCCAAGAAACACCCACTGAGTGTCCTGATGAATTTGGAGCCCTTCGCACCTGCATTAATTTTAGCTGTGCCGATTGCTAGTTGTTGTTTTCCCCGTCCAAAAAATAACCATATTTCATTCATTCGACAAATGTGTATTGTTTGCCTAGAGGAAGCCAGGCAGTGCCCTAGATGCCAGGGACAGAGTGGTGGGGACGGACGGGGTCCCGCTTTCACAGCATTCCATCTGTGCCCCAGGATTAGGTAGATCAGAGTGATGGACGTGGGGCCAGGGACACAGGCCTTGTGTGTGGCTGGAGCTCAGGAAACCTCTGCAGGGCAAAGGATAACAGCAGAGACAGTTCCGGGCTCC
>PVJD01018697.1:0-13663 GCA_004026545.1 Mormoops blainvillei | reverse complement strand
AATTCTTGCATGTTTATCAGGAGATGCTGACAGCGATTATAAAATTATCACATTAATAATTAGGGTGATTAAATAAAAATAATGAAATTGCTCTTTTAGGGAAGTCTGCTGAAGAAATAGGCAGTTCTATCTCCTCCATATCTCCTCTTTCTGCTCCCTTCTATGGCGTGCTGTCCTGGAAAGGCTTTGAATCACACAACCCTGGGTTTAAACCCCAGCTTTGGCATTTCCCCATGACCTTGGGCAAGCTGCTTTGTGTTTTTCAGTCTTGGTTTTATAGTTTGTAAAATGAGGAACACGATGCTTCCCTTGCAGGGTAGTTGAGAAGGTTGAGAAAGCATATTTATAATATGCCAAACACATTCAGTTACTGGCACAGGGTAGGGGCTCAATCAAGATCAGTTCAAAAGTTAAAAAGAAAAGGCAGAAGCTTTATCCATTTGATACAAGATTTACAGAGGGCAGGACAAAAGTAGGCTTACAGTTGTGAGTATGTGAAACAGAATTTATCCTTGTATTATTATTTATTAATTATTGTATTATTTTCCATATGAACTGTAAACCTACTTTTGCCCCACCCTGTATTTCAGTTGACATCACTCGTTAACAGTGTGCCCTCAAGGGCAGGGCTTCTTTGCCTTTATTGTGCATTTGCATCACCTGTGGACATTATAACACTGCCAGAAATTCAGGAGGTCTAGGTTGGGACCTGGGATTGGGTGTTTCTAACAAGCTTCACACAGTGATGCTGATGCTGCACTTTGAATAGCTAGGGTCTAGAATTCAAGAGGCCCAGATCCTAGTCCTGGCTCTGCCATCCAATGAACAAAAAGTTGTCAGGAAACCATTTGCTAACTCACAAAGAAATGGTCAAGGCCACGGGTCTGGGTGCAAGCCTGGGGGGAATCAAAAACAGGTTGCATTACAGCTCTATCCCTGGTGATCCACCCTATTATCTGGAGGACCAAGCTCAATTTTCATGTGTGTATTCACTAGTGAAGAAGACCGGAATGGGCCCAAAAATTACAGACTACTGAATAAACTCTTAGCCAATTTCCCTTTTATTTTTGTCCATTCTTTTAGCAAATACAAACTGAATTTCTACTTAGTGCTAGGCTCTAGCAAACCTAGAGAAACATACAAATATCATAAGAAATATTACGTGTTTCAGTTCCTATCCCTTCCATTCTGTAACTGCCCTTCACCTTACAGCTATGCCTGTGCATGGATGGATGCCTACTACAGTGGGGCATTGACGATATTCAGGATATCCAAAGAGTAATATCCTTGTGTAGAAAAATTTAATTTGTATTATGTACCAATTTGACTGTTGAAATGTATAATAACAATTACATATGCAACATACCTACACTAATGGATTCGAAGATGCATCCATTTGGAGGCATGCTATGATTAGTGAGCTGAGGCACTGGCTTCTGAGGGGCAAATTCCCTTAGTATATTGAAGATTGAACATGGAATGGACCTCACCATCTCTCTAAAGTAGAAACTGTTCTAACTGCTGCTTGGAAATGGTAATTCCCTAATAGCTGTAGGAGCCAAGCCTATGTCCTTGGAACACTATGCTTTGCCAAGAAGTAGACTTCAGTCAGCTTGACTGAGCAAAACATTTTTGAGTCAACCAAAACAACCCATAGGGTATGTTTCCTGGTGCCGCATGGAATATGAGTCATGGGGGCAGCATTTGACTTCCCTCAACATAAATGCAGAAGTAGCAGACTATGCCCAATAGAGCCAGAACTAGCACATTGTTTAACAAAATATGCAAAGTTATAACTAAAGAGTGACTTAAAAATTGTTGGCATACACTTAGTACAGAATACAATAAAAGTCATTCGTTTTCAAAATATTTGTGCTAACTACAGGTTAGTTTCACTTTTCCAGCAAAGAATATAAATGGGAAAATTACAACTCAATATTAATACAAAAGTTCAAGGAGAATTTAAGTGTGAACCCATTTCTGCCAAGCTGCTTTTCACTCCTTGGGTTATTTAGGCTCACTAAGCTTCAGTTCACTCATGTGTAAAAGAGGGAAGGTTACATAGTGCCTGTCCTGTGTACCTAATGAGCAGGAAAGAGTTGTGAATTCTGAAGTACTTTACAAATGGAAGCTCTTTCTGTTACACACAGAACAGTGCATGATCTGCTCTAATGCAGTTTGTTAAAAACTAACCTGATATGGTCCAACAATGAACAGAGACACCAGCATAATGATAATAATATGATATGCTGGACTGATTAAAATTTCAACTATGCTATCCACCTCCATCTCCTTGGAAAGTTAATGAATTAATGAATCTTTAAAGGACAGTCAGGGAGGCCTTAAAAAGAAGATGGCTTTTTGAATAAGAACAGAAAGTGGTAGATTACAACTTAATGGCTTCAGAATAATGGTAATTTCCCTATTTTCTTCACTTGCCTTAGCTCAGCTAATGGCTTCATTATCAGCCACACTCCCCTGTGAATAATAGAGGCCTTTGTCACATCCATCATAGTCACATCACAATGAAACCAGTTAAATACAATCCAGCTCCCTGTCTCATGCCAGTCAGCATGAGGAATCAGAATTAGGTGAACAAGCCATACAAAAGCTTGTATGTTAAATTCCTTTTAACAATAAGCATGCAACAGGCTACTGGTAATGAAACATTAACTGTATTGTGCATGCCATTTTGAATAGACAACTATGGCAACAATCAAAAGGCTGTGATGATGAGCTGCTCTTTATTACAAGTTGAACCACAATGTCTTTTTATTTCCTTCGCTCTAGTTTGATCAAAGCATATTTTGTCACAATTAGCACAATCATGTCAAATCTGCAATGTCATGTCATAATCTAGAATGTCACTTCACAAAATCAGGTTGTTCAAATTACTGAGTTGCTTCTTTTCAAAAGCACCTGGTATAGCTAAAAGATCTTACATTTTTATACTTTTTTTTATCCATCTTGGCTATGGAGAGGGAAACTAGCAGTGAGAAGGCAGTTTTGCTTTCACCATGAATGTCGATGAGTTTTACTAACCGAGGTACCAAGTATGGCTGCTTCACAGCTTGACACTGCATATAACAGGATCTGGAAGTTTCAGAAGCATCTCATTGAATGCCTTTTGCACGGCTTAGGATGAAGCACATTCTCCTAATGCACAAGCTACTCCTGGAATTTAGGATGTTTTTGAAGCTACATTCATTCACTTTGGGTCAATAAGGCATCATTAGTGTCCTAAAGTAATAACCAAATGAATGGGACCCCAGTGGCCTGATACCAACTAGGACAGCAACTACAAAAAATGCTTCATTTACTTCCAGGAAGTGGTGCCTGCTCTGGGGGAAGCTAGGTTGATGTAAAGGGTGATCTCTGCTGTGGAGAGTAGAAACAGCAACTATGACTGGGTCAGTTTTTTTTTTTTTCTATTTTGCTTCTATTTTATAATGCAATTTAATGAGTTTAGCTGTTAAATTCAGAGAAAATAACCAAAAATAAGCCAGTCTTTAGCTGGTCAATGGCAGTCTTCATTCCTGTTGATACTGTTATTTTTTCCCACCTCTGGCACTAAGCTCATTTCAGATTAGAATTTGTCCCTTTAAATTTAAGAATGCAGAAGGTGTTGTATATTTGCAGTGCTTCCCTAATCCCTCCTTCTGGCAATGTAAATATGAACCAGCTGGACCTAATAAGGTTTTAGGTATTTCATTTTAGTCCTCATCTTGAAATACTGTTTATATTTAACATTTCTCTTTATTAGCAAATGTAATATATAAACCCCCTTGCCATGCTCTTGAGTAAACCCAGATTAACAAAAGCACATATTTTTAGCAGATGCCTTACAATTATTTCTAATTGAAACAAGCTTGTATTTAGGGCTATGAGAAAACAAATGTCTTACATCTAACAACTCAGATCATGCCCTTCTAAAGGAGAGCGGACTTAATCTAACATTGAAACTTTCAAAGTGACGTGTGGTGTTTGCCCTTAATTAATGGGAAGCAAATGGCACTCTGAAATTGTAAGGGCAAGAGGGAAAGTTACTGATCAGAAGACATACTGTATGTCCAAATTGTAAGCTAGGTAGGGTATATTTCAATCATAGAGAATCTCAGGTGAGAAGGGAGGATGGTGATCGAGAATGTCTATGGATCTATTTTGCTTCTGTTCAATGTTGAGCCTCAACAAAATAAGAAAAAACAATACATAGATATCATGTATTGAACAGCTAATCAGTGCCAGTTATTATGATTTCCTTCTGTAATGGGTATTATTATCCCTATTTCAAAGATGAGGAAACTAAAAGGCAATAGGTCATCAAGGAAAGACTATGGCTTTGGAATTGGATTCTGATAATAAATGACTCTCTCAGCTGTGTGAAGCTTGGCAGGTCAGTAGGCTTCTCTAGTAATTTATAAATGGGGGTGCTAATTCCTACCTTCAGAATAGTAAAGACTGTTTAAAAAGGAAACATATGGAAGTACTAGGTACATAATAAGACTTAATAAATGAGATTGTTCTGTATGTCCATAACTTTATTAAGACAAATTAAACTTAATGGTTTTCCAGAGTTAAAGAAAAATTATAATCCTATAATCCATCACATGCTTATTGGAGGATTTTTAAAAATCTAGCTAGTACAATTTGTCTGTTTATCTGTGTGGAAACATAAAAATTCTGAGAAAAATTCAGAGAAAATGCCAGTGAAGGACATGTTCTTCATTGAGGTCAGATAGTTTAAATATCAAATGAAGGTCTCCAAGAGTGGATATTGAGTAGGTATGAGAGGAAACAGTATAAAGAGAAGTTACATGGTTTCAAAGTCAGTCACACCTGGGCTCAGGTGTGAAGATTGCTATTTACTTAGCTGCGCGACTTAAATGATATCTCTCAAGCTTCATTACATTGGTAAAATGGGATTGCCTTCAATTAATAATTCTCCTAAGGACTAAATAAAGTAAGGCATTTCAGAGAGCACAGAAGTGCATAAAGCACTTAGCACAAGACCTTGTGTATAGCCATAATTCATAAATGGTAACTATTTGGGAAGTGAAGGTTTGTTTTCTTTTAAACTCTGTTCTTAAAAGATTAAATTGTTCTGGCAAGTACAGTTGTCTGGCAATAAATTATTTTGGCAAAGTAGGCTTTGTCTTAATTGGTTGATCCATAAGTCCTTCTTTAGATCTACTGAGTTGAAATCTGCATTTTAACATATTAAAGTTTGAGAAGCACAGAACTAGTAAGGTGCCTTTCAACCTTGCTATTCCAAATGTGTCCAGAAACAGCAGCAAGGACTTCACTACAAGCTTCTTGGAAAGGTAGCTTTTGGGGTCCTAGCTCAGACCCACAGAATCAGACCCTGGCACTGGGCCTGGCAACCTGCATCTTTCTATCTTCCTAGTAACTGTATTGAGAGCAGTGCTTTACACACAATAAGCATTTGAAACATGCCCCCATAATATCTGCTTGATTTAATTCCTTGACAAATAGTTGCTACATTAGAAAGGGTAGTTTTTCTTGTATTTAGTCAAATACTCATCTTCTTTTATAGAAGAGATTTTGATAGTAGGTGGGAGATTGGTCTAATGACAATGGTCTATGTCTTTGGGGGAAGAGAAAGATGACCCATGCCTGGATCTATTAACTTGCTTCATTACGAACCATCTACACTCCCACACATCCTGTGTGGCACCACAAGGACACAGCTATCAGAGCTTGCCTCACTGAAAGTGCCTCATTTCCTACCATTACATGGGAGAATTGTTCAATCTTGATGCTACTGGTGGGACCATTTCTGCTTCTTACTAAGCTGCTGCTTTCCCTCCGCCCTACTCTCATCACTTTCTTTCAGGAGAACAAGAGAAAGGAGCACCCTCATTATCGCCACCTTCCCAAATGAGCAGAAGTCTATCTGTAGCTGTGAGCTAAGCAGTAGGGAGAAGAAGCAATGCACACAGCCAAGGTATGGACAGTGAATGGACCACAGTAAATAAATAAGAACTTGGAAATAAACAAGAACCTACACTGTGTGTTATTTTCCTTAGAGTGCAATGGCAGGATCAAGGGGATTCCAATTATATAAGCACTCACTATAGAGCAAGAACAGCCCTGGCTGATGTAGCTCAGTGGATTGAGCACCAGCCTGCAAAGCATAGCATTGTTGGTTCAATTCCCCAGTCAGGTCACATGCTTGGGTTGCAGACCAAGTCCGCAACAGGGGGCGCTCCAGAGGCAACCACACATTGATGTTTCTCTCCCTCCCTCTCTTTATAAATAAATAAATAAATAAATAAATAAATAAATGCCTTAAAAAAAAGAACACCTTGCACAAATCAAATTCGAAAATATGTTTCTCCTGCTTTCCTTTCCAAACCAACAGATACCATGTGGATCATGTAAATAATCTCAGGCAGCCTTATCTTTGATCTCTTGTAACCTAGTGCCCAGCATATGAGAGATGCTCAGTAAGTGTTTCTGCCTACACCTATGTGCCTCTTATCTTAGCAGTGACTTTCCAGGAACTTCACTCAAGTTCACCAAACCTCTTTGACATCTGTTGTCTTTCTACTAAACTTGCTTGCAGGAATTCAGAAGCGTTCTCTATTCTATGATTACCTTTAGAAAAACTCAGTCACCTCATCTTTCACAATATTTTTGGATTAAGGTGAAATTAATTTATTACTATTATCAATTTAAAAGTTGGGAAATGGGTCAAAAACACTAACAATGATTTACTCATGCAATCAAGAATCATGACAGATCAAGATGTACACTTTATATTATGACAATATGAAGAAACTCCTCCTAATATTAAATAATTCAGTTTTTGTATTTCAAATTAAATTTACTCATAGATATTACCAAAATATTTTAAAAAGTGATATAACACACTAAATTGTGCTTTAATTTGCATTGTTTTCCAGCTGCATTACATCATTTGAGTGTCACAAAAGCTCAGTGGGGTTAGAAGGGCAGAGATTATCATTTGCATTTCACAGCTGGGAAAACTGAAGTACAGAGAAATGTTAGCTCTACAATCTTTATTCCATTGCCTGCCAAAGGTCACATAGATTTAAGGGGAAAAACCTAGGCCTGAATGTAGTCTTCTCATTTTAAGTCCAGGGCTAGTTCAATGCCACCATCACGCTAACAGATAATTGGGTGCTATATTTACAAGCTATTTACCACAAACCTTTAGTTTCAATACTGTCACATTTAACTCTCATGGTTAAGGTGGCATAACTGTATTAAAATATTTCTATTAAGATAGCTTCCACCATGGCCAGGTGGCGCAGCTGGTTGGAGCATCACCCATACGCCAAAAGGTTTTGTGTTTCATACATGCCCAGTTAGGATGCATGTGGGAGGCGACTGATCAGTTTCCCTCTCACATTCTCTCTCTCTTTCTAAGCATATGCTCATGTGAGGGTTAAAAAATAATTTTAAGATAGCTTCCCCTTTTGACTATGTAACTTCACCACCCCAAAGGAAAATTTGATTTGTTGTCTCTGTGTCTGCCTGAAACAACAGCTCAACCCCTGGACAGTCTGCAACCTTTTAGAGGACAGCCTCCCTTGGCTCTTCTGGCACAGGGTCCCCAAAGGTGTCTGGGAGATGTTTTCAAATAAGTTAGAAAGACAAACACATATTCCATTTTACTATTTAAATGACACCAAAACACAGAATTCCTGAAGTGTACGCTGTGTCTAAATGGGTGTCTTAGCATGCAAGTACACCAAGTGCCCAAACTCACTTATTCCCAGCAAAGTTTCATGTTTAATTAAACTTTTCTTCAATTAAAATGCTAATATTCTAGAACTTTAACAATAAATTGTTTAAACCAGACTGAGAGTAACAGTCCTCAAAGGTTTTTGGGGAAAAAACAGAAAACAAAAAACAGTTTTAATCACAAGGTATAGGTTCGGATTTCACTGTCTACTAACATGGGTAATATGTATTTTTTTCTATTGGGTTAATCTGTTTTAAACAAAAGGGTAGATATCATAAAGGGTATATAGGGTTAGCATACAGAGACCACCATTCCTAAAGTTTATGACTGCTAAGTCAATAATTAGGACAGTTCGATGTCTCTTCTTTTTTTGTTTTGAATCAACTTTTGTAGGAATTATGGTAGCAAGCTAAAATTAAATACCAAAGCTTCATACTAGTTAATTTTTCCATGAGGGCATTTATTATTCTCTTTATAAAGTTTCAATACAAGTAGTTTTAGCTTAGATAAAATGATTACTAAACACCTATATTAGCTTCTTTGTGAAAAAATACTGAGAGAATTTATAAATAGTTACACGAAGTTCTGTCTCTAGCAGTTTCATGGTAGGTCAGGGCCTCTACACACATGTTCCATTCAATTGTCAGCCATCAATGGCAACAGCACTGTGCTAGACACTGGGGTAGTGAAGAGTGAATCCCAGCTCACCTCCCTGGCCCCAGGCTTCCCAACAGTGCAAAGGAAGTAGCCAGGCTCAAGAAGACTGCCCACCTTAGAAGGTGAGTGGTGGTGTCTAGAGAAGATGACTAAAGGGATATAATTTAGAACTTTCATGGGTGGTAGAATTTTTAAAGGAAAAAAATGTGGAAATGGGAATGAGGGGGCAATATAGGCAGAAGGAAAAGTTTCAACAGGGGCCAGTTATTCACAACCTTGGCTCCATATCAACTTCACACAGGGGAACTTTTATAACATGCCAATACTGAGTCACATCACCAGAGAACCAGATACCACTGGCTTAGGTGAAGATGTGTGCAGCCAGAGTGGAGAACCTCAGGGGGAGATATGGGGCCACAGGGCAGAGCAGTGAAGTGAATGGGGTGAGAAGTTGTGCTAGCAGCCATGGGGAAGTGGGCAGGCCCTCCAATCTTCTATAAACTGCACAGATGAGATACAGGAATAAAGAAGCGTCAACCAAAGGAAAGGAAAAGAATAAAAATATTTCTAGCCACATGGCACAGTCAGGGGCCTAAATAGTCTCTTAAACAGAAACTTAGAAGTGAGGAGGTTCTGCCTTCCTTGAAGTGTTTTCACTCCTGGAGGGAGGTGAGGAAGTGGGGTTAGGGGGTGCATATATGGGAGAATGACAGCCAGATTTGACAAATGATAATACAGGATGTTCTGTTAAATTTGAATTTCAGATAAATAATGAATTGTTATTTAGCATAAGAATGTCCCATGCACTATTTGGGGCATACTTATACATTCAAATTTAAATGTGTAAAGAAAAAAAAAGAATGGAGTCAGAACATATTATGGTGGGCTTTAAATGCCAGTCTCAAGTGTTTGAACTCAATTTTCAATAATAAAATAATACCATATTTATAAGAATAATCACAATGATGGTGGTAGCAGCAATCATTATTAAGTGATTATTGTAGCCACATCCTTGTGTAGATTACCTCATAATCAAGTCAAACCATATCTGGTTAGAGGACCTGTGTATATTGCCCTGACCAGTGTAGTTCAGTTGGTTGGGTGCTGTCCCGCAAAGTGAAAGGTCACTGGTTTGATTCCCGGTCAGGGCACATGCCTGGGTTTCAAGTTTGATCTCTGGTTGGGGCATATACAAAAGGCAACCAATTTATCTTTCTCTCTCACATCAATGTTTCTTTCCCTCTCTTCCTCCTTCACTTCCCTTCTCTCTGAAAATAGATAAATAAAATCTTAGAAAAAGATTTTTGTATGTCTATTGCATGCCAGAGTAAAAGCACACACAACTAGCTTGACAAGTATCCTATGACTTAGGAACTATTAGCATGCATTTCCATTCTACAAATAAGAAAACTGAGGCACTAAAAGTTACTTTTAGTAACTTTTTCAAGGTCATCCAGCTAGTAAGTGGAAGAGTCAACATCTGAATCCATGTCTCTCTGACCACAAAACTATACTTTTGATCACTTCCCTACATGACATCTCAGGATGTCATTGTGGGACCATCCTACTCTACTGAATAGGCAGGTCACAAGAATGGATCCATGATTTAGAAGCAAAAGGAACTATGTTGGCAAAGCTAGGATGGACTAGACTTTCAATAAAGTTTTAGGGAGTTAAACTTCTGGTAGATAGACAATTAATACAACAAAAATAAAATTTATCAGGCATCTTTTAGTACCTGCCAAACGAAAAATGGTTTTTTTTTTTTTGCCATCATTAATAAATTGTTTCCCAATAGTAACAGAGAGCCTTTATTAAGTGACTTATGTGTCACACATTCATTTAATTCTTATAAAACTTGTACAAGGTAGATAACTCTGTTATTTTCACCATTTCACTGATGTGGAAATTGAGGCTTAAAGAATTAAATGAATAGCCATTGCCCCAGAGTTGAACCAGTGGAGTGCTGTCTGGTAGCACAGTTTAAGCTTAAATCAACATGTGATGCCAACTTTTAAATACTTTAGTTATATTAACTTCGTCATAATTCATGCCATTTATACATCCCTGCCAGGTTTTCAAAGGGCTTTCCCGTTTGAGCTTCATGGTAGCCACAGGTGAAGACACTCAGACACAGAGTTTGAACAACATGTGTAAAGCCATGAAGCTGGTCCTAGACAGGTTTTGAGACTCTTAGCTCAGTACTGACGCACCATTGCACCAAGTCATACTATCTGAGAGATGCAACAAAAAATCCCATGGCTCTAAATGATCTAGTGAGTTCATGTAAACAAAATTTGCAAAGCACAAAACTTGCTCTAAAAATCTCATCCCCCCACCATAAATTTAGCAAGAAAGATGGAAAATCTGTCAAAAGGTAGCAACAGGAATTACAGTTAAGTGTGGTTGCAAAAGAAAGCCAAAGGACTTACTGAACTGTATTTCAAGCCAAAACATTTAAACTGAAAAAGTTCTTTAGGAGATTTATCACTCATTATTAAGATATTAAGAAACAAATACTGAAGTTAATGACTTACTCTTTAAATTTTTCAGAATACTAATATATTTGAAGTCAAGGCAAATGAAAATCAGTTTGGGGATTATGGAAAATACATTTATAAATCTAGTTAAACTAATCAATATCTACATTTGTCTTACTAAAGCTCTTATTAGAATAACGGCATAAATATGACCTTAGTGGAAATGCTATAGTATATTCTCTTTATTTTGGTTAAACTTTCAGGAAGGTCACTTGCTATCAATCTAGATTCCTCAAATTCATCACTGATTAGAGAAGCTAAAATGAGATAAATTACCAAAGACTGACACAATCTACTCATCACCACAATGTCATGTTTTAACATTAAAGTTGTTACTACCCTTTCAAGTCATAATTCACACACTTTCACACAATGCTTTTTTGATTAAATAATTTATATCCCTTTCATAATTAATGCATATATGTGCTTAATCTTTGCATCTGAAAGACCCAATTTGAATCCCAGAGACAGAAAGATAGTTGGTCTTGAGTTCTGTTTAGTGGCGATAAAACATGATTGCAAATTCCTGTTTTCCAGGGAAATGGGTTGAGGTGAGCCCTTCCATAGTTAGCCTTCTGTGAAACACCATTAGAAACTGGTTAAGTTGCTTGTAAGACACCAACACTTACTAATTTAACTTATGTTTGATAGAGCATGAAGAAAGTGTCCAACTCACTGCTAAATATACACACATGTGGGTGCAGGTGCCCAGGAACACTATCTGGTTAAAATACGTGTATTATGTCTAAGTGTTTTGGGAAAAACCATTGTGTGAGAGAGTAAAAGCACATACAACTGGCTTATTAAAATCAGGTCTGAATTTATCATCCATATAGCTAGGAAGCTTCTAAACTTATAATTGCTTCCCAGTATTCTGCTCAAAAGACAATGGGATGCCTTAACCTCTTGCTACAGTGTGCTTCTTTTAAAATATTCTTAACTATATTTTTCTATGTGCTCTCCACATACCTTCATTTATTTTTTCTCACCTTTCTAAAATAACTTTCATAAAGAATGCCTATGTTAATGAGCAAAAGCTCTATTTTTTTCTGAATGAACTGTCATAAAGCCACTCCCTGACCATTCTTCCTGTGTGTATGTTTGTTGGTTGTTATGCATATGGTTAAATAAATCTTAGTGAAATGTACAATAGTGTCATCTACAACCAATTACCATCAGCAATTATTTTGTAAACACTCAGCAATAAAACAGTTTATTTTAGCGAACAGAGTCCAACATTGTTAAAAAATAGCATGGAATCCACCTCAACCACAGTCACACTTAAATGCTACTCAATTTGCATAATTTATACCAATAGATGTAGACTAAATAATTAGCATTTTCATATGGGTTATTGGAATCTAAAAGGCATAACTGTATAGTCTGTTAGCAATCTGAACATGTTTAAACAATACATTTTGTGAGTCACTGCATCTTTGCCACAAAATGGGAATCAAGAAAATGTATAAATGTCAATTTGTATGTTCTACCTTTGCTGTGTTACTAAATCTATATTTCAATGATGTACTTCTTGGCAATAATGATGAACTGACTAAAAACCACCTTCACAGAGTGCTAACAACCCTTGAATAAATAAGATGGGCAGAAACTAGTCCAATATTTTGTTTTTAAAAGGGAAATTCATAATCTCTTGTAAATACCTATTATTCCCACATGTGTACACAACCATTATAAAAAATAAATAAAAATAAAAGTTAAGGAAATCCAGCTTAGTTGTATAGCTTTTAAAGCAACCAAATATATGATCTCTGGTAATAAAAATATAAATATCTCCAACTTATTATATAGGTAGACAGGTGCTATATAGCTATAACATTTCCAAATATAAAACCAATACTTGGAAAAGCACTAACTCCTTCACCACCACCACCTACACATTTGTATATTGCTTTATAGTCCACAAGTGCTTAGAGTAACCACACTGCTTCTTAAGGCCCTCACAACAACCCCATCAAACAGATAAAAAGACTGGCTCATAGAGTTCCCATGCTCCTCCCTGTATCTCATGCTTTACCTATAAGAAGTGGTCATACATGAGTGAATATATATTTACATTATTCTTGTACCAATGGAATTCATGGTAGCATTCCCAAAGATGTCAATGATATTATATTTTCTATTTAAGGTAATAGGTAAAGGACCATTTGGAAATATTAGACTTGTATATCATCACTACATGGAAGGTACAGTAGGAAAATATTCAGAGTCCTGGAACATAATACTTCATTTTACTTGGATCAGCACTAAGTTTAATTGTCTTATTTTTCAAAGATGAATATTCAGCCATTTTAGTAAATTCAGTGCTTTGTGAAGAGTATTTCTGATGGAGGATGGGAGGCACTGTGGCATCCAGGTTTGCTTCTACCTCATCATCCCAAAGTACACTCGGACATTATGTTCAGAATTTTACTGTATATATTTTCTTCAGACTTTTACTATATAGATAAGATTTATATATAATATATAGATAATATATATTTATATATTATATATAAATATAATGTATATAGAAAAATTCTGAAAATATATATTCAGAATATAATATATGTTTATATATTATATATAAATATTATATATTTTCCAGATTTTTACTATATATACATATTCAGACTTTTACTAAATATACAATATATATAATAATGCATATATTATTTTTCAGACTTTGACTATATTATATTTTATATATTTATAAATATGTAAATATTATAGATTA
>PVJD01018696.1:0-13665 GCA_004026545.1 Mormoops blainvillei | reverse complement strand
GGAAGGAATGTTTGGTAGCAATGATTTCAGTCCTGGAGCCAGATCGCCCAGGTAAAAAACCAGCATCACTCTCCACTAACTTAGACCGCTCTCCAAGCTTCAGCTTCTTCACAAATTTAGGCCACAAAAAGCTGTAGTCGTGTTGTTCAGACACCGTAGCTTTCTCTGAACACTGTATATCCTCCCAGTTCACCACTGTTTTTGAAATGAAGCCTTTCTTCTCTCTGCGGCAACTGTCTGGCCCTGGAGGAGCCACTGGGTACAGTACAGCATGGCCCCCAGAGAAGACATGCAAAGCCAGTCCTCACCAGTCATGCACTTGCCAAGCTCTCAAAAAATATTTTTCTAGTAGCTATACAAAGTGTACCAATTAATTGAGAAATTGATAGAGATTAAAAATGTATTTAAAATAATTATTTCTTCATAGTTAAAAAATTTGGGATTTTTTTTCTGTATAACTTTTCCATGTGAGCCGGAGATTGATACATATTTACTATATTCTTGTCCTTGGAGTATTCTTCATATAGGAGCTCTTATTCATACCTGTTAATATTTTTGGAATGGGCTGCACAATAAAATTGCCTCATGTTGAAAGTTGCTTTCTTGTGAATGGAGTCACCAGTTTTAGCCAAATTGTTGAGATTTTTAATGTACGTATAATGTTTTACATATGTATTCATTGCAATCAGCTCTCAGCCAGTATTTCACAAATTCTGGGTTACCAAATAACATTACTTATTTCAAAGTCTGAGAAAATGATTTGTTATGATAATAAAGTACCATAGGTTAGGAAAGATTTACTTTAAAAGTTATAGGAGTGAGTTCAAATGTATGCCGGCACTGAAATTATTCTTAAATTTCACTCAGATATATATTCCTGATGGGGAGAGAAATAAGTGGAGTTAGAGCTTCTCACAAAAAATTGTGCACAGATTGTGTGCACTCATTTGGATGTATCACAGTGGGAAAAATGGGCTATGGCTAGGGGTCTGCACTGTGACTACAGAACAAAAGAAAGAAGAGCATTCCTTGCATCAAAGCACTATCTTTGTTAGTTTCTCAACAACTTTGTTCATTTGCAAACACAATACATTGTTTATTTTTTTTCTAAAAAGTAAAACTAAGGTTACTTGGTTCTATTCTTTACTATTGAAGCCAAATCTTATTATTTAAAATGATTTTAAATTATCCTCAAGAGATATTGAAATAGTGATACATTCATAATCATAGAGTACTAAAGTCATAATATTGGCCATAAAGAAGTCACAGGGAGACAATGGGTTTTTCTGTGAAAGACAACAAATTTCAATGTTTGTACTTCAGTTCCTCTACCTGAAAATAACAAATATCTTCCATGTAAAATATAATTATTTACTTTTAAAACCTGTTTTCATTTAATTATTCTGAGATCTCGTGTTTATGTAATATTTTTAAATTTCTATATCCTCATTCATAAAATGGAAATCATTAACAGGACTTATCTCTTAGGTTTTTGAAAAACAATGAAGTCACAGCAGCAAATTGTTTAGAACAGTGCCTGGTGAAGATTATTTCACCCATAAATATTAGGTAATGACAGTGGTATCATTTTTATAGTAATGATTGCAATTTATTTTCTGTTATTTTGAGACTAGCCTGCTAGAATCCTCAGAGGTGAAATCTAGAAAAAGCTTAGGCCCTAAGTAGCAACATGAGTTAAATCGAGACCCCAATGACCGGAGCCCATGCACGGTTCATTCATTTGCCATATAAAATAACAATAATTCTACTTGCTTGACATAAACTAGTAATAACTATTCAGATTGGGATATGAGGAGAGATATAGTTGACTGCCAGAGAGAGAAGGAAGAAAGGGGAGACAAAGGGGGAGGCGAGAGAGGAGGGGAGACGACAGAAGAGGAAAGGAGGGAAGATATGTACAAAGGTGTTTACAAGTGGCAGCTGCTCAGATAGTAATGAAGAGAGATTCATTGGGCCATAGCCCTGCCAAAGTAGAAGAGGTTGCTGCTTACAAAAGAAAGATGCCAAAGAGCTCTCTCGAGGACTTGGCACACAAATATAGGATATAACCACTTGCCTCCAAACATTTGAGCATTAGCAGGAAAAGTAACATAACCTAAGATCCCAACCTAGATATAGTGAAACACAGTCCTTATAAGCATTTTCAAGTTAGGTTGTGCAAATGATTCTAATGAGGAATAAAATAGCATAGGTCCACAGATACAAGTCCGGAAACTATATTTTAGAGACAAGACTAATAAGAAAAAAGGAAAGAAAAATAAGAATAAGAAAGAGAAGAAGAGAGAGGAGAAGAGAAAAAATGGTGAGAAGGGAGAGAAGGGAGAGGGAAAGGAAAAACAGAAGAGGGAGGTAAGGGAGAAGACTAAAAATAGTTTTAGTCAGTCTTGATAGCATTAAACATCCTAACACTCTAACTCCCATGTATTTGGTAAATGTAATTATTGGGGTGGGTCAATCATCAATGGTGCTAGAAAACTGAAGTTTACTACGTAAAACAGCAAGCACAAATACAAACTGACATTTTAGTTTCCTCGATATTTACATGTATGTTTCACAATGATATCAGCTACTTTAAGATGGTGTTACAGTATCACATAGGGGTTTCAGTGAATAAGTTGTTGAACATCTAATGTCCTTGTCACTTGAACCTTTAATTGGGTTCTATATGCAAAAGAAGGGAAATATACCTCTCAAGCAAGGTAAGCCATATAATCAATCCTTAATGGTTTGAATGGAGATGTTTAAAATCACTCTAAATGAACTAGCATTCAAGCTTGATATAGAGTCTAAAAACATAATTAAAGTAGAAACCTATCTCAAGAAAAATTGAGATAATCTGAAGGGGGTATAGTTGATACAGCAACCAAGAAAAGAGAATCCCTGGAACATGCATTGACAGTGACTTCCAAGCACCGTGCTAGGGAAATGACCTCCCATAAGACCAAAGGGAAGGTTTTATTAAAAACATACAGATGCATTAAATTTAGGTCAATGTCTTCGACTAAATCTGTTACACAGATCCCACTCTTGGAATTCTTGATTACTGGGCAACATCCTGGTAATTTACTTTCCATTCAGTTTTCCACCTGGGGAAACTGAATGAGTCAAGATAATCTAAATTGTGCCTGATTAATGTTTGTTCGGGTATTTTTCACTTAAGCTCAGTTACTAGAAACTCTAGTTTACTTTGATAGTCACCCTAATAGTAATGTGTCCACTAATTCTTCGAACTTTAACTAGAAGTACATAGTAGGCATCTTTCAGTAAAAGAGTTGGTTATGTCGAACATCTCAACCCCCAAGGACCAGAATCTCTGTGGCTTTTTTCTAATGCTCACTAGAGGGTAGAATTTAGGATAAAGTGGATTCTTTTGACATGTGTAGTTTTTTTTTTTTTTTTCTGAAGTGCTAAAACATGTCTCCGGTAGTCAATCTTGTCTATGGAGCAAACCTACCACATAGATAGTAAAAATGATCTTTATTTTTCTTCCTCTTCCTTCCATAAACATTTATTGAAAGTCTTGTAAATATACCAGGCAATACAAAAGAGCTGAAACTGCAGAGACTCCCAAGTCTGAGTCCTATGTCTCCTCAGTCTAGCTGAGTGGACAGACATGAAAAGTAATAGCAACAAAGTGAACTAGCTGCTGTGACACGGGAATATATGGGTTCGCAAATCAACTCTTCAGTGGCAAAGAGTATGATTGAGAAAGGTTTAAAGATTTCAGTTTAAGACTTTGGATTCTAAAAGATCTCAGTCAAGGAAGATTTATTTTTAGTACTGAACTTATATCTATAGTTACTTTTTGTATATTTATGACTTTTATTATTTGTTGACACCCAGGAAAAATATGGCTCCCCATTAAAAGTGTAAATTTTTCCCTGATGGCAACAGGAGATACAAAGACACAAATAATAAAAGAAATTGAACTCAATTCGTATCTCATGTGGTTAGCCAGGTTTTCCAAACAAAAGTTTAATTTTATACTTATTTATATGAGAGAGAAACATCAATAAGAGAGAGAAATATCAATCAGTTTCTTCCTATAGTTGCTTCCCATAGAGGTCTAGACCAGGGATCAAACCCGTGCCCTGACTAGGAATCAAACCTGCAATCTTTTGGTGCATGGGAGGATGTTCCAACCAATTGAGACACCCTACCAGGGTGCATATGTAACAACGTTTTTGAGGTAATTCAGTCCTCAGGAAACCTAACTTCTTATATTCTTGTAATGTCAAATTTAAAGATAAAGTGGTTTACTTTCCTTCTGTTCAGGGAAATCCACTCTATGCCAGTGAATAAAGTATGTAAGATATGGCAAAGAAAATTCCACTCCCATAAAGTTGTATCAGTTCTGGATTTAATGAGAGAGTTTTAGTTTTACAAAAGACAATATTTTTAACAGGTTAGAAAGTTAGTTGGGAAAAGTGGAGCAAGTATAGACTTTAATATCTAATTTCAAAGAGTTTCCTTGATGAACTCTGAAAAGAATGCAATAGAATACTTAGTATCAAAAAGCAAATATAAAAGAAACCTCTTGCTGACAAAGCATCCTTATACCCTTCAGATGCGATATAAGGCTGGGAGGAGGTTTGGAAGGCAAAATGTCACTGTACATCAAATGTCTTCCTTCCAGAACTTGTTTTATTATGTCTTAATTTAAATAATAACTTAATGCCCTTAAAGGCAATAAAGTTAACAGGTAAATCAGATAGAAAAAAAACAATGCAAAAAAACAGTATATTCTACCCTGATTTTCATACTCGGGGAGATAATGCAAAAGATCAATGAGATTTAGTGAGAAAAATGTTAAAATATACAAGGTATGCCTCATCTTCCTTTGTACATATTTGTATTTAATTTTCATAGAGAAAGACTTGCTTTTATATCTTCACTCAGCAGCAGACTCTGGGTAAAAATGTCATCTTTATTAAATCTTAACTAGCTATCAAATAAACAAGTACATTTCAAAGTAGTATCTCCAACCGGCAGGGTTCCAGTAAAGGAAATAATAAAGTGAAATATGAAAAAAAAAAAAAAAGATTGTTCTTTGAAAGGAAGGGATCTAATTAAAAGGAGGCCCTAACAACTTCACGGATTAATTGGGAACCAACTGAGATAATTGGACCTATGGGAGTATGATTACACCCATCATAAACTGCTTTTTTCACAAGTATAGGTTAAGTGCTTGATGCTTTAATTGAGTGTAGCACTACAATGAAAATAGGGATAATATAGAAAAATTAATATTTGGGAATGCAATCTCCTGAAGTTCTTTGGTATCATTAATAACTATATTTTTTTCACAGACGCAATTATCTAGGTATTTTGGAGCCACTTTGATAACTGTGCAGTTACAGTCCTATGAAACAAAATATACTTATGTTATTAAAAGCTGATCTGTAGACCACATGTAGCTGCATCGCAATTAGAAAATCAACAAGATCACATCACTCTAATTGAAGTTAAAACACGCTGCTTTTTTTTTTTTTAAGATGATATCTTTAAGTGTTCAATGCAACAAACACTGGCTTTCGATTAGATGATTCTCCAGGAAACAAAACCACAGAATTGGAGCCTCAGGGAACCTTATCTGGTCAAGCTCCCTATCTTTACAGTTGAAGGGTCTGCATGAAGATAATGGTTGAAAATTTGAGAAATGGCCTAGGGGTTTTTTTGGAGCTCAGAGGCATGCGGGCTCATTTGGTGGGGGTAGAGCATTTCCTTTAGAAAATAAATGACTGAGAAACCAAAGTCATTTGCATAGATCTAAACACTTTGTGATTTTATAATACTTTAAAAACAAATCTGTAAGGGAACTGTAGAGGTGGCAAATGAAGAATCACTCCGTTTGCACTGGATTTGCTTGTACCTTAAATAGTGAAAAGTTATTCAAGTTTGTAAGGTGAAAGGGCAGAAATCATACTACATTAGACAGAATATTCTAAAGGACTAGTCCCCATATCCCCTAAATAAGCAGAGGTCAGCATGCAGAGTAGGCTGCTCTTGCAGTCACTGTGCTCCGCCAACAAAGGCCACGGATTTTGCCAGGGGGCTTCCTCTACTCTAACAATAGGTCTCTCCCACATCCTGGCAAACTCTTCCTTCCATTGGTCCTTCAAGCATTAATCCACAACTGTTGTCTGTTTTAAACACCGAAGCCAAAGAAACTTTTGAAAATACAAATGTGGGCATTTATTCATCCTGTATTCTTAACCTGAGTCACAAAACACAGTAGTCTTGGCTGCTCCCCGTTACCCCAGTTTCACCTGAATTACCTCCTATTTATCCTTCGAGACTCAATCTAAATGTCACATTCTATCCAGGCTCATACTCCTATTATATTCCTGTACTTCCTTATAGCAATATTTGAATTTTAATAATTTGTTTAATTAGATTTTGACTTACAGGAGAATATGAATTATTTCTTTCTTCCCTCTTCTTCACCTCTTCCTCCCTCTCTCCCTCTCTCCCTTCCTTCCTTCTTCTTCCCTCCTCTTCCCTCCCTCCTTTCCATTCTTCCTTTTTTCTTGTCTTCAGTCTTTATCATTCAGCCACTTTTTCAGTTAGTTATCGTCACAAATACTTACAAATTGTTCACCATAGTCCCTGCCTGCCCTCCTCCGTATTACATTTTTACAAGGAGGGTAGATATTAAACCATTAATTGCAATACTAATTGCTTAATTATAACTATGATAAGTGCCAAGAAGACAAGATTCAAGGTCACACACCACCTTCACTGTATTAACATCAGAACCAACAACAAAAACTGACAGATAATGGACTTGCCATAAGGCAAAGAGATAGTATGGCGTTTTGATAAAGATCCTTGGTTGTGCTGTTGTAGAGGAAATCAAGGCTGATACCAAAGATGAAATGCTATTTGCCCTGACTAATGCTGTAGATGTTGAGACACCATTTGCCCTGACAAATGCTATAAATGCTTATCTCCCACCTCTGTAAGCCCCTTCGTGCCAAATCTATACCTCCCAAGACCCTTCCCCCACTTGGCCCAGCATAAAAGGAATGTGGGGCTATTGTTCTGGGCTCAGAATTTGGAGTTTGTCTCCTCTGGGTCCGTGCAAGTAAATAAAGATTGTGCTCCTAACCCCTCAGTGTCTGGTCGCTTCATTTTTCCGTAACACTGTCCGTTCTAATTGCATTCAAATCTTGGACTCTGAATTTTGTTACCTATGGATACTAGACAAATTGCTTTACCTCCATAATCCTGTTTCTTAATTATAAATAGGACTTACAAAATCTTCCCTTTGGAATGAAATGAGAAAAAAAAAGTTACATAAACCACTGAGAAGAGAATCTGATAAACACATAGAGCTTGCATTATGGTAGTATTTCTAGAAAGGCAAAGATATCTTGAACTAGGTAAATAGATTTCTAAGAAAAGGAAGAACAACAGAATAAAAAATAGGCTATAGCTTTTCTATTTTTAGGAGACTGACATAATTTAAGTTACCCATAATTAAAACCTCACAAAAATATGGAATAATTGATTTTAAGCACAAGGTATAAGGTAGCCGGCACTCTGGCATGAGGAATTTTTAAAAAAGTATTGTATCAGCTTTAGAAATGCAGCTTTATGTATAAGAAGCTACCTGGCAAATGCAATAAAGCAGCTTTATTAATACAGGATGTTTCATGCATAAGCCCAATCAGATTTGCTCTCGCGGTCATTCAGTGTACCTCAAGCCACCGGCAGTAAGTAAAGACATCATGCTTCCATACCATTTTGAACCCCTATCTTTGTGGTCTCTGCTGCCTCTTAATTTGCACTCCAAAGGTAAGTCATGCCTCTTTATTAGTGGCAAGCTTTGTTTACATGCGAGTTTTCAATTTCTAGCATATTCTTGCCTCATTTATAAAATTATTATTGGATGTTTTTATATTTGGTAAACTGTAAGCAAATAAAAGCTATGTATTATTCTTTTATATTATAGGTTCTAGTACTGAAATGCTCGCTTGAATTGTCCCTGAGAAAATTACACCAAACAGAAATATTATTTGTCTTTTAATTTTCTATATTTTATGTCATGTATACTTATATAAGTGATTCATAACATGATTTTAATCTTTATTTACATATTTCTAAGTGTCATGAAGTGCAGTGTTAATATAGATATAATAGAACATTTTAATAAAATAAAAATAACAAAAATATAACCATGAAAATGTTCAAGTTAATCTTACAAGTGAGAAATATTACATTTTCATTGTTCTCAAATATCAAATTATATAATATTTTGGTGCAGCAATAAAAGCGCTATAATGTCACAGGACTATCAATATTTATACCTTGCATTTTAATCATTATTCTTTCTCTACTACCTACATATAGATTCACATTGGTGGGAAGCCAGAAAAAGAAAAGTCCCAAAAAATAGTTTCAGTCATTTAAATTTAGTTGATTACAAAAGGTTTCCAGCAACCTTCTTAAGTTTACTTTGATTTGACATGAATTCAATAAATTAAACAAAATATATAACTTGTAGAATTTAACTTTTTATGTTAATATGAAATATCTATTCAACCACTTGGAGCTGGTGTGTCATCCCTGTGTGACTGTTCCCATCATATCAAACACAAAAGAAAACCATATGCTTAGTCAGTGCTTTGCATTAGAACTTTCTTCAATGATGAAAATATTGTATATCTGTGCTGCCCATATGGTATCCTCTAACCACACATGGCTATTGAGCACTTGAAATGTGCCTCCTGTGATCAAGGGACTGAATTTTTTACTGCATTCAATTTTAATTAATTTAAATCTAAATAGCAATAAGCCACATATAGCGAGTGTCTATCATATCAAATGGCAGTGGATTATCTGAATCATTGTCCCTGTACCTATTCCTGCAATTTCTTAAATTAACATTTTCATCGAGAAACAAGACAAATATGTCCAAATATATTCCTAATGATCTGTTTCAGGTTGCAGAATATGACTGTTCCTGAGCCTCTTTAATTGTATTCATAAGGGACTGAAGATCACAGAAGACAGACTTGCTATTATGAGAATCAAAGTCTGACTCACCCCATCTATACCTGAGGGAATAAAAAGCCACCTTGCAAAACTAACATGCTTGCACTGTCCCTGCATGAATCACCGTCTGCTTCTGTGATGAGAGGAAGAAGGCAGGTCCCAAACAGATGGTTTATCAAGGTGCAAAAGAAAGGGGGGAAGTTGTGGAGTCACTTCTTTTTCCTGCTCATTCACTAGATTTTAATTCTGGGGGGAACTCATCAGCACATTTTAAAAGATATATAACATATTTCCAAAGCATGTGAAGTGTACGGATTGAGGATGTCCTGCCAAACATAAAGCACTGTGTATACATTTTAGTCCTAATTGTTCTATAAAAGAAGCCCATCATTTACTGTGCTTCATCAAGGCACCAACACTTGGGTATTGTTCAGCCCTAGAGTTTTCATATGGATCCCAAGAGGTGACTTAGAATACCCTACGTGACGTATTGTTATTATCACCTAAGCATTAAAGTGGCCTACAATCAAGTAAAATCAGTACTCCATGGGCAATAACTCTATCGTGTGTAATCACAATTACCCATGTCCTCCTAACTTTCAGCCAATGTTCGTATTCACTCGCCTTCAATCAGACAGCTTTGTTTCATCTACTCAATTTTGGGTATTTGGTTCCCTGGGAAAATTTTCCACTTACCATCAACTCTTACTTTTCCTCACTTGATTGAATTTGGATATTATTTTCTAAGTATGTGACATTGGAATCCTTTGTAATTGTTAGATTCTATCTGCATGATAATGAAGTTCGTATTTTTTAATGTGGATTACTGCTAAAACTTTACAAAGAAAGCTCCATTTACCTGAGCAGTTTTGATTTGCAGAGTATGAACTAACCCAGTGCTTCTTTCAAAAAAATGACATAATATTTGTTTGCTTTGAAAAAGGAATCACTTTAGAATAATAAGAGGTAGAATTAAGAGATTTATCAGTGTCTCAGAAGGCAGGGCACGGATGTTGTAAAATTAAATCACTTTACATTTTCAATATGCTTCAAGTTTCTTTCATGTTTGGGTAGAGTGTATATAATTTATTTCCTAAAACGGGATCTTTTTGAGGGCAAAATAAGACTCTTTTAATAATTAAACTGGGCCAACAGACATACAAGGGAACTGCCCCAGGCAAACCAGGACATAGTGACCCTGGATTTAAGAATTTCTTAGATATATCCTGTGAGCTCCTCTTTAGATGGAGAGAAATCTTTGTAACTATGCTAATCCAAGCCCCTCCCGAAGCGTCCTACTCTACAAGGGGGTTCATTAGCACACTATGTTGGAGAGCCCTGACCCCCTCCTGTTCCTCTCTCTAGTCTTCTGCTGCATTTTCGTGGCTCAGGGTCCTGCCGTTTGCTTTATTCTCTGAAATGATTTACAAAACTGCATTTTAAAATCCTCTCCACCCTTCAAGCTCCTACTTAAGTGTTCTGCTATAGACCGAATGTTTATATCCTTGCAAAACTGATGTGTTGAAACCTAAGCCCCATTGTGAGGGTGTTTAGAGGTGGGACCTCTGGGAGGCGCTTCACAGAGATGGAGCCGTCATGAATGGTGTTAGAGTTCTTATAAGAGACTCCAGAGAGCTCCTAAAAGACTGCTGTCCATTAACCAGGAGGTGGGCTCTGACCCAGTAATGAATCTCACCAGACACTGGGTCGGTGGATGCCCTGATCTTGGACTTCCCACCCTTGGGAATTGTGAGAAATAAATGTTTGCTGTTTATAAGCTACCCAGTATGTGGTAGTTTTATTACAGCAGCCCAAACAGACTAAGATATATTCGTTTCTCCCCGATATCATCTCCAATAACATATGTGAAGATATTGTCTATGATTTCTAGGTTTGAACTGTGTATGTTACCTCTTGTTTTAATTAAAGTGCACTCCTTTGTTCTACAGATATTTACATATCATTCCTCCACAACGGCAGGAGTGATGCTTTTTCCATGTTTAACTCACCGTGATGCCTTTCACACTGTATTTTCATATAGTATTTATTGAACTCATTGAAGAGATTACTGAAGAGGTTACTGAGGAGGTCGTAATTACGGGAATAACACTGCAGATACAGTTTACTAACTCCGGTTTTGTCTCCTATGTGCCCAGAGCTGTGATAAATATTATAAAATAGTATTTTGCATTGTCTAAACAACACATACCTAACTTGCCAATGAAGCTGAGATTCAGATAAAATTATTTATTTCTTAGGCCTCCCCACAATAGAAGGTAAGCCGAGGGGGGAAAGTGATATTCGTTCAGTTCAGTGCTTCACCCCCAGTGCCTAGAACAGCACCTGCCACATAGTAGGTGTTCAATAAATATTTCTGGCTGAATGAATTAAAAAATTTGCTTTACTTTTTATTTCGTGACATACAGTTTAAACGACCAATAAAACCTTCATTGAAATAATGACAAGAAGCTATAATTGTGGAATTTTAGGCCATGTTAAAAGTAGCAGAGGGCTAGGAATTTCAAAAGAATTTGTTATTCCAACTTTCTGACAAATAACATTGTATGAAGCAGCAATATTATGTAGCATAAAACTGGCCAGAACTTGCTGTAGATAGCTATGTCTTTGATTTTAAAGGAACCGTGGAACAGATACTCCTATTTCTAATTGTGTCACGTGATCACACTGATTTTATTTGGATATTATTTGATTTTATTTAAATTGGGATTAAATTAAAATTAACAAACAGAAAATGACTTTTGTTTCATTAGCCCCGTGCAAGTCATATCACTCCACACTCTGCCCTTATGGGCGACAACTGCACTAGGGTTCACCTCTTCTAGGGCGAAGTCAGAACATGGATTTCATCCAACTTTTAATCAGCTGTACAGATGGGTTTATTTCACAAATACACCATGCTGCACAGATGGAAGTTCCTGAATGCCTGACAAGGTGTTAAAACTGCTACTGATATTACAAAGGAATTAAAAATCAGCGTAGGAGAGTATAATTAGTAGGGGCTTGGTCTCTGAAGACTGTATTAGCTTAGCATTTATATTTTGTCCTTGGCAGGAAAAGAAAACATTTTTGAAAAAAAAATTAAAGTGCACGTTAGCTTTACATGATCTCAGGTTTTACAAGAAATTTTTTGTTTTTTTTTGTCATGTAAGGACTTAGTAACTTAAGTAATCTAAACTGGTAGGATATATGAATTTACATATTTTTCAAAATGTTCAGGGGGGTTTTGAGTTTTTTAAATGACGTACTATCTGAAATATAATTATAAAAGCAATGCATCAATCACGAAACTGGTACATAAGGTATGAACATATTTTAGATAAATATTAAGCCATTTCAATAAAAAAAAAAATCACATAATAATCAGCCTAGGGTAAAATGGTTGCATGTAGGGCTCCAACAATCCATAGCCTCTAGGCATTACCTGAAAATTTGCTGTATACACCTGTGGTTCTTTATTAGGAGCTTATTTTCTTTACGGAAAAGTACTAGTAAAGAGCCGATTCTATTCTTTTGTCCAAGTAAATTCCAATGTATTTAACTTAACTGGACTCAGAATTTAGTTTTTAATTATTTTCGATTTTCTTAACATTATCATCTTACATTACAGTCTATCTTACATTTTTAAACTCATGCCATACCCTGGTACTCCCTTTTTCCTTCCATTCCAATTTTCCCCCCTGCAACAAATGCAAATATCAAGAGTTTGTATTCATTCTATTTATGAAATGGAAAATTCCTTATTCCTACAAATTAAGAATTAGGAAGAATTTTAATGGCATAGGCACAAGTAACATAAATTATTTCCTAGTCTAACAAATACTAAAAAAGCAAGGAGAGTTAGGGAGATGGTGGCTGTCAGCTGGTTGATTTATTTATTGGGCACGGGGCGACTGCATGCGGATGTTATCAATCATGGTAATCTCAGGCTGCCCACTCTGGTAGACCAGTTGCTACATGGAGGCTGCCGAATACTTGGAATGTGTTTAGTTCAAACTGAGATGTGCTCTAAATGTAAAACATACATTAGGTTAAAAAAAACTAACATATCACATTAATATATTTATGCTCATTTCTTGTTGAAGTGATAATGTTTTACACACATCAATTAATGAAATATGGTTTTAAAATTAATTATATACTAAATGGATTAAAATTTATTTCCCCTCGTTCCTTTTACTTTTGTTAAGATACGCTAATGGAAAGTTTAAAATTACATTTGTGGCTTGCACTTTTGGTTCATATTATATTTCTATTACACAGCACTGGTCTAGAATTTATTTAGAAAGAATATCTCAAATAAGGGAGTGTGTCCTGAAAGAGGTAATTACACATAACTTCAGTCAGATAAATAAGCTTTCTTTTCTGTCAAATGGTAATGGATATTATTAATACTTCTAAATTAATGACCCACTATACAGCTATGGCTCATTTAATGTAAATTAATCTAAACAATTTCACATTTATGTGCTGTAGTTTTGTTCTTCACATTGCAGAATGCTAACTTTTTCTAAAGCAGCAGGGCTGGCCCAGGACTAAAATCAAAGCAGCCCCATGGGCCATTTATTTCTCTGAAGGCACATACACGTGGTCTTATGCGCTCCGTGGGTTCCTGCTTCTCTCTGC
>PVJD01018695.1:0-13665 GCA_004026545.1 Mormoops blainvillei | reverse complement strand
TTTTTTATGTCAAAGATTTTTACAAAATGAAAATTAATAATTAACTCTTTGTCCCCACCCACCACCACTGGTTTAGAAGTTATACACTTAATTTTTCATTTTTTAAGTGCATATCTTTGACACTGGGGCATGCATACTAAATTTGTTTTTAATCCTCACCCAAGGACATGCTCATTGATTTTAGAGAGAGGGGAAGAGCAAGAGAGGGGAAGAGAGAGAGGGAGAGAATCATCAATGTGAAAGAGAAACAGCTGTGGGTCGCCTCCCATATGCACCCCAAACTGGGACCAAACCCGCAGCCCAAGCACGTGCCCTGACAGGGAATCAAACCTGTGGCCTTTCATTTTACGAGGTGATGTTCCAACCAACTAAGCCACATCGGTCAGGGCCACACTTAACAGTTTTTTAAATCTGCATGTGCGTTCTTACATTGTCTTGTAGTCAAAATAAAGAGCTTAGAACTCTTTAGCTTCCATCATCCATTTTACATGCAATATTTGTCCAACATTTTACTTCTACCCCATTTTACCCTAAAATTAGTTCCAGGCTATGTTATTATGGTTATTATTATTGTTATCATTGGTATTCTTGGTATTAGTTTTATAGCTTTCATAATGTTTAAAATTGGGACCACGTAGTTCTGGAATCTTCTGTGTCTTCTGATTCATTCTCCATCTGTCTCTGCTCTGCCAGGTGAAGTGAAATCAAGATACCTTAACCTCAAGTTCACATCACCTGCCTCTTATATTTTTGTGTTATATTCTGTGCAGTCCTGTCCTTTTCTTAGTGCTTCAATGCATTTTTTTAATTCTAGAATTTGTTATGTGGGGTACTATATTTGTTTCCTATGTTTTTCATTTTTGAATACCATTAAAAATACATTTTTATTTTGTTATTCTATGGCTGAAAGAATTACAAGAAGTTCCTTTTAGTTCTATGATATATTCTGGGTTGATCTTTTTTTGATATTCATGTGATCATTCTTCTTTTTATGCTTAATTACAGATGGTTATTTGGGGAAGAGCCTACAAATTGTTTCTCTATTTGCTCAGATACAGTGAAGGCGACTGTCTTCATCTTCTCTGCTCTGCAACTCTCCTCCCACTGCTGAAAGTCAAGATCCAAGCACTGGTAGGCATGAGAGTCACCTGGGAGAGCACAGAAGAATGGGGTACAGTCTTTATCAGACTACATGGATGGTTTTGTTAAATGTCAGTGTTAACAGTACCTAAGTTAATTCCACCTCTTTGAAAAAGAGTGTCCTATTCTTATATGCCTTTAAATCAATTCTCCAATCTATTATGTTGTATTAGAGTCTCTTAGTTCTATCACAAATCCTGCTGTCCAGTTTTCTTGTTTTATCTTGTGCTTCTAACAATCTTTAAAAAAAGAAATCGCCCTGGCTGGTGTGGCTTAGTGGACTCCGTGCTGGCCTACAAATGAAAGGTTTGCTGGTTCGATTCCCAGCCAGGGCACATGCCTGGGTTGCAGGTCAGGTCCCTAGGAGGGATGCATGAGAGGCAACCACACATTGATGTTTCTCTCCCTCTTTCACTTCCTTAACTTCTGTCTAAAAATTAATTAATTAATTAATTTAAAAAATCGTCTCTGTATTATAACCCCTTTAAAAAAAATTGCCACCCAATCTACTATTTTTTTGTAGAGATAACAACATTAATGGGAGATAAAGGCTTGCATGTTTTCACCTTATTTGTGTACTAAGAGTACGAATGTTAATTCGATTTAACAAATAAAAAACCCATTTACATTTAAAATAAATTTCCAATATAAATACATTTACAATTTACATTCAGAATTTTAAAACGTCCTATTACATTCTCTTACTACTTAAGCAGAAAAATATTGCAATACTTTAACAAAAAGGTAAATAATTAAAACTAAACATTTAGAAAGATTTAATACTAGTTTAGAGGATAATAAGTCATAGGAAAATGTCTTAAAGTATTGTTAATTGAAGGAAATTAAAGGTGGAAACATACAGTTTTTAAATAATGATATGAACCAAAGGAAAAATGATATTTCGCTTAGAATTTGGGGGAGTGAAATAATGTAAGTTGCTTTTTTAATGTAAATTATGTCTACATTAGAATCAAGATAGGTTTAAGAGTATCACAGGATTCTAAGATGAAATCAGAATATGTTTAAGCATATTACAAGTATACAATCTTCTGCTAATTATTTTTCTTTTCCATTTACCTATTTTTTTCAAGACAAACTCAACCCTTCATTATACTGAAAAACGAAGCGTGGACAGACGCGTGTCTGACTCCCTGCCTTCGTGCGGCGCCCCCCAGCGGCGCGAGGCAGCGATCAGGTGAACGATGCCGCAGCCTCCTCTCAGGGGGTCGCTGTTCATATCACTTACTGGAGACAGAAGAGTGAATAGCTGTTTATCACCTCAATAGACATTGGACCAAAACCCTTCATATTCAAACATTCATATTATAAATTGTTGCTGATAAATGTTTTCTAGGTGATGTAAGATAAAATGGCACATCAACAGAGCTGAGATCACTGAGCTGCTGACTCCATGTCCCTTGCTAAAGTCACCAAGCTAAATATGATGTCAGCACAGAGATCAAACAGAAAGAAACCTATTAGTCTTTGTCTTTATGCTTTTAATTTCAAGGGATGTTTTTAATTTAGTATTCTTTTTCTTAATCACCACCAATCATTCAGAGGTGTCAGTAAATCAAGATGTAAAGCACGAAAGGTATAACTTATGTCTTTTATGAGTCTTTCCTTTACATATATTTGTTATTTGCTCTCTTCATTGCAATATATTCACAAGACTCTAAAGTAATGATGGATAATTCATATCATACATGTACATTTAACATTTATTTTAAAACATTAGGAAAACCCCTGAATGCAGAAAAACACAGGTTTTAATGGCAGGTGAGTAACTCATACCTGTTTCTGCTCTTCTACCAGAATCTATTTGGGAGAGCTCTGTGTCTGTGTCATTTCAGTGCTCACTACTTTGGTAGACAGGGTTGCTTTTGCTAATTCATCAAAATTTAGTCTTTAATATAAGGTTGTTTCTTTGAATTTGTATAATGTTTAAAGATAAATAAACAGTGAGCAACGTATAGGAGTAAGGGGGTGTTTTGGGACTTGACGCTCCACCCATTTCAAGGTAGTTTGTTGTTTTCATTATAACACTTACATGCTGGACTAATCCAGAGTAATTAGCATCAAAAATTTATATATTCATGGCATTATGAAGATAGGAAAACCTTAAGTAATTAGCTAGGCCCAGAGTGTCTAAATTACGTTAGTATATATGCAAACTTTCTTTGGATGTGTGATTCACGTGCAGACTCATGAAGAGTGGTGCAAGGCTATATTATTGGTGGGAGTAATATCAATAAAATGAAGCAAAATATTGAAATAACTTTGGATAAACTTTTAGAAGCTAGGGTATTGATATTAGAAGTGCAAATATTCTTCTGATTGAATTTTGATTAACATAAAATTAATACAGTGTTCTTATTTATTCTAAAGCAAATTGTTTCTGCCTCCTGAATTTAATTGACAGGTAGGTATAGTCTATGCTTTTCTTTATCAGAAACAGAAATACCATTTAAGCTGATATCTTTCTTATGTTTATCTGAGTTAGATCATTCAAAACAAATATTAATTATCCACTATTTAACTCATTCTTATACTATTATAGAGAAAAAAGTAAGATAAACAGGTATGAAAGTACAAAATAATTCATGTTTTACACAATTGCCTTATTAATTGTATATACAATACAACACAACTATTAGATTTGAAAAAAATGAAGACTTAAAAATGAGTCCTGTAAACTGCTCACTTTCCATCTCTCCACAAAGATAACCATTCTTTAAGAATTCAGTTTCTTACACTTAAAATAGTCTTTTGGAAACATTTTTCTTCACTGAATAACACCATCTTTCCATGTCATATAAACCCACATTGTACTTTTAAAGCAACAAAAACCTTCTCTAAAGGAAGCTTCCCATTGTGTACTCTATCCTATTTCCATTGAAGGACTTACGATTCGTGTTTTATTTATTTTTAATTATTTTTGGTTGTGAAGAATGAAAAGAAAGAAAGACTTTTTGTAGACATAAAAACAGCGTTGCTATCAGGATATTTAAAGCGCTTGCGTGGCAGAGCAACGCTGCGGACGTGTTCTGCGCACCAGTCCTGCGGCTCCTGCCGCGTCATCAGCACCGCCGGGCTCCTGCACCCATCAGCCATGTTTCCTCATTGGGTTCCTCTCTCGGCACATTTACGGAAGCCTTAGCGAGATCCAAGTTCACATCCCCACGCTCCTTGTCCTGCCAGCTATTTGTCAAACATGTGATGCTGAATAAGCTTATTTGCAAGACAACTTTCTTTATCTTCTCTTTGGAAAATCTCCCTAGTTAACGTATGCCTGTGTAAGCAACTTTACAGTAAAAGTATAAATAAAATAGTCAATCTTCTTGACAGTATAAAGACTGAGCAATCTTATAATGAATTCAACCAATATCAATTATCAACTTGAATATTTCAGATAAGACTAGGTATTTGCAATTTTGTTTTAACTACTGAGTTTTATTTTAAATTTGTGAAAATTTTTTCTAAAATTTACACTCAACTTGATTTTGTGATGATAAAAAAGGTGCTGTAGTATCTGCAAATATATAGTTATTTTATTAACTACTTTGAAAATATAGTGTTATTTTATTCCCTACATTCACTAATGTATTTAACATAACACAAGCACCTGTATATTTTGCTACATTTAAAAATCTCCTTAGGTAAAGCAGAAATGATATGCAAGTACTTTTTTTAAATTTAAACTTATCAAACTGTTAATTGATTACAGTGACTTTGTCATATAATTGATTGAATTCCACGTAGGTAAAATGGTTGAATACTATATTTAAATGAAGGTAGAACATGGAAGAGCCTATTAAAATTATTAACTTCCTAAAGGTTTATTTCTTGGGGTTAAAGGCATTACAGAATTTATCAATTCATATAGGCTACAACCCACCGAGAAATTCTGGATTTTTTTTATCTCATTCTAAACCAAATGCGTCTTTAATTCCATAATTTAAATAATTGTGCTACCTACAGGTAACTTTCCTGTCAGGGTTAATCTGAAATCGAACACTGTCATATCTTTGGTGGTGAAGGGCGCCACGAGGTGGATGATAGAGAACCTCTATCATCCAAGACGTAAATAAGCATTTAAGGTCACCGATAAAATGTAAAAAACAGAAACACTCTTAATAGGTCAAGGTCAACGCCTTACAAAATTCTAATCAATAGTAATATTAGTGTTATAATTAGGCAGGGAAGCCTCCTCTTAAATTGTAGGATGGCTATGGGAGGGGACCCTCCTCTGTGCTGCGCGTTTACACACAGGCACCCTGTCCTGGAGCGGGACTCTGGCTGCGGCGGATGCGGCTGGGGCATTGACTGCGGAGCACGCAGCTCCGGCTCGGTAATTCCCACGACAGGCTCTACGGGGAGATTCAGACTTGGCAGTGCTCGCTCGTGATTTTCTGAGCTTTCCTTGTACAATGGTCTCTATAAATCACCATTCCTTTAACAATATTTAAGTGGTAGCTGTGTTTAACAGTTCAGGTGTAAACATACTAAGGAGCTGGAAAAAATATTTTCGAGCCAGAGACTTTAACAAATCTAGAGAATGGACTAATGCCAAAGGCAAGAATCAGGAGCCCCGCTACTGGCAGCAGAAGGCACGGCCGGAGCCAAGAAACCTTCCTTAGGCTGCCTGCAGGGCACTCAAGGCCTCCGACAGTCTTTTCTGGACTTATCTGTGCTGAATCAGCTTCTCCCTAATGAGATTACTTATTTTGCTGGTGGTGGCCAAGCCAAAGTCATTTCTGATGGGCTCCAAGTTGAG
Source organism: Mormoops blainvillei (assembly GCA_004026545.1). Taxonomy (NCBI): domain Eukaryota; kingdom Metazoa; phylum Chordata; class Mammalia; order Chiroptera; family Mormoopidae; genus Mormoops; species Mormoops blainvillei. The sequence goes on along the minus strand of PVJD01018695.1, from coordinate 7,748 downwards.
CATACTCGAAGAGAATTTTGATGCTGATTAGAAAGCCTGTATATCTTCTATTTATTACACAGCTTTCCTACAAAAGTGGTGATGCCCCTGGTTTTAGAGGATAATCGTATGCAATTTTGTATTTCTAAAGGCCTTCGTAACATTCACAGTGCGAAAGGTTTAAACAACAACAACAACAACAACAACATTCCAGTATCTTACTGTTGTCTTAAAACAGCATTTTATGTTCAGGGTCTTCTTGGGAAATAGAACATAAATTTCAGTCCATTTAACTGCTGAGAAGCATATCTTCCTTGTTGGAAAAGAACCTGAAATTTTAAAAATCAGAATATTCTCAGCATATTAGTTTTCAGAAATTAATTAGGTGATGATAATATCATCTTAATTAAAAACAAGTAGCTAAACATAGTTAAGAATCAGCATTTCCACTATTTTGTCTACTGGCACCCAGCTCCACAGGACCCCAACATGCCTCTCTGAAGTTGTCCTCTCCAGAAAATTTTGCCAATAACTCTTAGTATGAGCCCTCAAATAAAAAACTAAAAGCCTAAGTAATCATGATATAGTTCCATTTGGAGCTTCCAGGGATGTCACCAATTCTGAGATTTTCTCTCCAGTGTTCGCAACTCACGTGTCCCCATGATAAGGCTGGGTCACAAGTTATTTTTTGTCACTAGATTATTGAATTTAGCGTTTCCCTTTTGTGAAGCAATTCAAATATAATTCAGGAGCTTCTAGCATGGTATCTCTAAAGAGGAAGACACTGGCAAATATTAAACTGCTTTAGTGTGAAAGGGACACAGATGTGAAATACGTAGTCAAACAGCCATTGAGAAAACTTACCCATGATTAAATGAAGACACACAATTGTGAGATGGAACGGAAAGTCAGGGATCCCCTTCAAACATGTCTCTAGAAGTCAAAATTTTAATGGAGTTACATATTTCACAGGAGAAGAAGGAAGCGAACAGCCGTGCTGCCCCCCGGCACGTCTGGGAGCCTGTGCAGACTCGATCAGCAGCTCAGGGTCTGCCAGAGCACAATTCCAGTCTGGACATGACAGAGGCCGATTAGTTTTAGAACAATATCCAAGTTCAAGTTTGTTTGTATTGCATAACTTAGTCTTCAAGATCGTTTTAAGATGTACATCTTGCAAATAGCTTGTTTTATTTAAAGAATGACATTTACTTCTGTGTTGCAAGAAGAGGGCCGACGCCTTTTTGATTAACAAAGTTGTGACATGTCCTTGAGTTAATGCATCTTGAAAGTAAGGGCACATGGGTAAGATTAAACCCATCCATGGAAAGTAGTTCATACGTGAATTCTCAGGCTCCTCTGACACCATATTTTCTGAAAAATAAAATGTTATATGTGTGTACTTGGCCATAAAATGTATAAGAGTCTAAAAAGGAATCTCACTGACATAAACCAAAAGTCCTAGCATGCATTTCAGCAGAAATGGGCTCTGGGATAAGATAAACTATGGACAAGAAAGCTCATGTATAATTCAAATGTTTCAGGAGCTTCTACCAAAGGGATGAGGTTTTCTCTTAATGGACACGGAGCACTCATGGCAGAAAAATTTCTCCTCGATTTTTGTATTAAAGACTGGAGAAATTCCAATCCTAGAGTCCCAGGGTTCTAGTTTAATTGGAAAATTAAACTTACTAGGAAAGGATGAATCTTAACAGATTACAGAATTTACACAGATTCTCACCCCCATAAAGTTTGAACATTAATCTCAAACAACTGGATAGCATCTGAGGACTGGTTACTTTGCAATACTAACATAAGAAGAAAATTCTCCTTCTACACTTGCAACCAAGAGCAACACCTCACATTGAGTGCCTGCAAAATCTGTTGAAATACACAGGGTCCGGCAGAAGTAACGCCTTCCTGAATGTGGTTGGTAGGGTAATAATATGGGTGTACTTACTTATAGTTTTAATTTGAACATTTCACCTAAATGCCATATGGTGTGCTTGAGTATATTGTTATGTTGCAGAATTACATGTTTATGATTTTTAATAAAAGATTTTGTAATAAAAAGGGACATTATTTGTGTCAGAGCCTGTGTGTGTTTGTGTGTGTGTGTGTATTTCTTTCTTTTCCCCCCTCCACATCAGTGCTCTAAAGCCACCTCAGAGAGACATGGAAGGGGAGAATCAATATATCAGTGCCAGCAGCAGCAAACCCAGACGGAGATGAGGCTCGCTGTTGATCCGGTTACAGCCTCTCCACCAAACCATCTTAGTACCAGCGAGCTTGCCCCACACCCGCGCGGAGAGCCTTCCTTTCAGCGGTAGCTATTGAACACGCTCCACTTTCATCTCACAATGGGAGTGCCTCAGTTAAGAAAGAAACAGATAAAAACAAGGAATAGGGAAGGGCTTCTAAGCAGTTCATTCAACGGTACTGTTTGAAAATAGCAGTTCTTACTGCACGGTGCCTCTGGAGGGGCTGAGCTGTGCAGGAGCCCAGAGCGAGCGAGCGAGCGAGAGCGAGCGAGAGCGAGCGGCCCGAGACGTCGTTGGGCTCGCTCCGGCTGTGCAGTCGGTTCTGCCAGCTCTAGGCACGCACAGCATCAAGAAAGGAAATGGAAAGGACTTAAAAATTTATCACAAGTATTTCAAATGGCTGCCGCCCAATTTATAGCCAACCTGCAATACGTGGGGTGGCACTGTTTAATGTGACCCATTCCCTGCTTGAAACAATAGGGCTCACTTAATTTTATAAAGCAAGGCTACGAAGGATGACTCTGCCTATTATATTGCTTCAGCATAACATAGATTGTAATAGATTAAATGTCTAGTAGTTTTAAACAGACTTTCTCAACCAATGACAAAAGAAAAAAATATTTTTTTAGTTCTTGCTATTGGGCTACATGCTTTAAAAAAAAAAAAAGTATTCCAGAAGTAAGATGCCTTAATTTTAATAACCAAAATCAAATGCCCAGATGGAATCAGTAGCCAGAGATAGATTGAACCACATGAAAGTGACATTCCTTGAATGGTTGGCAAGCAGAATTTGCTGTCTTAGGATGAATACTGAAAGTGAACTACTACTGCCTAGACTTGGACACGCCAACACCATTATGCCACGAGCCGTGTCCTACCAGTTGGTAGAATGAGTTAAAGTGGCTTGCAATGGGAAGGAAGGACACCGCCTTCTCCTTGCAGCTCCCCTGAGGCCAGTGCAGGGTGTTCACGCTGTGTGTGGTGCCCAAGGACCAGGGCTCACTGGGGTCTGTCCTGGGCCTCTGATACCCCTTCACCCTTTTTAAAAAAAAAATCTGATTTTTAAAAATTCACATTGTAATTAAGATACGTGGCAGAGAAAGCATGGTCGAGGGAGGTGGCTATATTCTCTCCTGCTTGTTTGTTAATTGGTAAAGGCGGACAGAATGAGGTGAAGGAGGGAGGTGGGACTCAGTCACTGGATTTGTGGCAGCACGTTAGCAACCTCCCCCCACCCAGCGTCCACCACAGCGCCTGCCAGTGAAGATTCACAAGTGTGTCTTTAGTGAACTAAGACGGAAGAATACACAGGTGGTCTTCATTGCTCAGTTTTCTGTGGCTGATATTTTTCTTTAGAAAAAGTAAGAAAAAATACATCTAGTATATTACTTTATAAAAGATGTAACAGAAACACCCATTTTATTCAAGGAAAAGTCACCAAGATTTTTTTAAACTCATTTTTTCCTCCTGTAGTGCTTGGGAGAATTTCATGTTTCTAATGTTCATGACCTGACCTCCTGGGCAAAGATATGATCCTAAAACCAGTGGAATCCAACGCTCACATCTAACATGTTTCCAGGGGCAGGTTCTATTCTTTCTATCCTAACCGCAAAAGGAAAATTGAATTTGAACTCCATGGCTAACAGATATAAAAATGTAGAGGAAGACAAAATTACCGCAGCCAAAATATAAGGGCTTGGTGGTATTTTATTTTACTTTCGTTTTAGGAGTTATTAGTAAGTCTACAAGAGCTTCTTGACAAGCTGAAGGTTCAAAACCCCAAATTTGAATCATGTGGGCCATTACTGCGAGATCGTCAGAGAATAAGAGAACTGACAGGTGAATGTCATGGCCAACATGGCTAATGACAGTCACATAGCTGCTATTTCAGAACAATGAATTTCTGTGAAAAGTTAACATGTAATTGAAGAGCAAAATATTTCCCCAACTAAGTAAATTTACTGAAGAGAAAATAATTCACATTTGTAATATTTTGAATTCATGGGAGGAAAGCAAAACTCACTTTGTATTTATATAATTCCAACTCTAGCAAATGTAAAATTATGTTATGCTGAAAGTACCTTAATGAAAAAAATTATTTTCAAATATAAAAAACATGTATAAAGAAGCATAAAAAAGAAGACAAGGTTTATTGATGAAAAATGTGTATGGCTCTATTTTAAGGCACTACTTTTGTGTTGTTTTAAATTAGGATAGGCTGAGTCATTGCTGAAAGCTAGGCTTGGCGTCACATGGGTGTCAAACCAGAATGGGCTAAGGGTCTTAGAGGTTATTTAGTCCAACCTCTCACCCAATCAAATGACACCCTTAACCCAGCCAATACTTTGTGACTCCATCAGCTACTAAGCGTGGGCACTGCATCTGGAAACCCATGTTGTGGCTGGCATTTCCAATTGCTATAAAATCTTTCTTTTATTAAGCCCATACCTCAGTCCCACCAATCATCGCCAATTGGTTCTATTGGGAATTCTCCTTCTACCTAAAATTTCAACGCAGTTCATTGTCTCCCTGGGGTACTTTTATTTTATTTTTTGAACTTGTTCCTAAACCCTGCACTCTCCTGTTCACTCTCTGTTAAAACTCTGTGCCAGTCAGTATCTTTGGGAGCACAGCACACAGGAGGGACAGTAAACCTGGTGTGATGTCACAAGGCTCCTGTTCCTCTTCTTCTTACCTCACAGCGCCACTACTGTCTGGGATCCTAAAATTATGCAGGCTAAATTTTACTTTCCACAGTTATGCTTAGATTTCATTTTACTTTCCACGTTTTTATTTTTGCATCAATCCAAAAGTCTTCAAGGAGTAATAATACAGTGTGGAACAAAAGTAGGTTTACAATTGTACATATGATCAATGATGCAATAATTAATGAATAAGGGTACAAAAGATACAAACTCTGTTTCACGTACTCCCAACTGTAAACCTACTTTTGCCTCACTTTGTACATTAATGACTTGTAAAAATATGGAAAAGTCCAAATTCTCTCAGGTACTCCAGACTTCTACATTTAAATACATAGTCAAGTTCTGTAATCCAAGTTCATCTTGGAGGCTTCGCACGCAACCCAAAATTTATCTTTTCCTTCAACATATATGTATTGATTGACTTCTGTGTAGCAAGCATCATTCAGAAAATGTGGGCGCCTCAGTAACCACAGATCTGCCTTGTAACATTTATGTTATGGGGCTTGGTAGGCAGGACAGGAATACTAAATACAAAATAATTAAACTAGTGTGTCACAAAGTAGTGCTGTGAAAATAAGAAACACTAAAGCAGGGTACAAGGAATCAGGTGGAACAAGAAGATGTTTGTGGTCGGTCTTATGGAAAAGTTGATATCTGAGCAAAACTTGAAGAAGAAAGGTGAAAGGGAAACAATTTGTATCAGAGTTCAGAGAAGTCCTGGGAGATCTATTCTAATATAAATAAACAAAAGTGGGGGAAAAAGCAGCAGCAGAGTATCTATGAAAACACCCTGGTGAAAATATAAAGAAACTACAGGCAAAACATTAACACTGGTTATGTCATCAATTAATGTAATAATTTTAAGTAGTTGAACAACACTTTCCTAACCCATTCCCACTTTCACTTTACACAGTTGTCTATTTTTCCCTTTTCCCCTCTTCTCCAGCCTCTAACACCTCCTTTCTGACCTTCCCTTTTATCTTATGACTGTGCTAATTCACTGGGAATACAGAAACGACCAGAAGAAAGACATTCCTCCTACACTCTCTTACCTGCCTCTCTGCCCATAAGTTCTACTTTCTTCGTTTGCAGTTTCTTGCTGGTTTCCACACTTCAGAGCACTGGAGTAGTCCTGGGTTCAGTCTTCAGAGCTCTTTTCTTTTCTTTGACCTTATATTGGGGGTAGGGGTGATCTTGTTCAATGTCATGGTTTAATATGCCATCGGAAGGCTGATGACTCTCTTCTGCAGACCGTTTGCTCTGCAGCTTTCCCATGAACACTGTATGTGCTATGTCTGATTGCTTCCTAAAATATCCATCTGCATGTAATAGCCGTACAGTAATTCCCTGTCCCCCAAATATGTCAATGACACCTTCCAACTCTGTAAGTACATCCCAAAACATGGCAAAAGGAATTCGGAACTAATTAAGATCACAGATTTTAAAATAGGTCCTGATTTATCCAAGCGGGCCCATCTAATCATGTGAACTGTGAAAAGCAGAGATTTTTTTCCTTTGTGGCTGGGCACGGAGCCAGGCAGCAGAAAGGGGAGTCTGAGGGATGTAAGGTGTGAGGAGGCCATCACGTGCTCTTTCTGGCTCTGATGGAGTGGGCCATGTGTGCAAAGATCAGAGAGATTGCAAGAGTTAGGGGTGGCCTTCAGCTCACCACCAGCAGGGAAATGGAGACATCAGTCCCACAGTCGCAAGGACTTGAATTCTGCCAATGACTTGAATGAGGCTGCAAGTGGATTATTCCCCAGAACCTCCAATACAGAAGGTAGCCCTGCCTGCTGACTCCTTGATTTTGGTCTTCTGAGCCCAGGAAAGGAGACCCAGCTGAGCCCCATCATGCCTATCCTTCTGTACCATGAGAGGTGTAAGATAATTTGATTTGGAATGACACATTTTTGGTACCAAGTGCTTAGAAAGTCTCCCCGTTGTAGGTGCTACAATTGTCAAATGAGTGTTTCTGCTGTTGCTTTTCAAATAGCTTTGGTTTTTTTAAATGTAAGAATCCCAGTCACTCAGAATGGGAAAGGATTTCAGAAACAGGAGCCCTGGGCCAAGGCAGCAGTTCAGGCCCTGATGGCTCACGGCCTGGTTCCCAAAGCCTCTGCCCGGCTAGGGGTGACAGCAGGGACTTTCGTCCAGCGGCAAAGGTCATGCGGAGCCAGGTGAGCTGGCGTTGCTGACCTGTGCTTCCATGTGGTGCTTAGGGAGGGCCCGCGAGGGCAGTGAAAACTTCTGGCCACATCCGGGGCCCTTGGAGCCTTCTGTCTGCAGGCACCACGCCTTGCTGAGTAACACAGCCCCCCAGATGTGATTCTGAACATTTCGGTGTTAATAATACGCGAACACACGCACACCCTGTAAGATGATATAAGTGTGTTGTTTTCAGCCAAAAAGTCTGTGGTAGTTTTTATGACAGCAGTAGGAAACTGGTATAAATTTTATTTGGCATCTGAAAGGGAGAAAATTAAGATAAATATCTAATGTGCTTTTGAGATTTCATGTGTCCCAAACCGTATTTCCCGTGTCCTCTAACTTCCCCCAGACCTGTTTCCTCCAGTGTTCCCTATCTCAGTTCCATTTCTATCCCTGGATAGCTCCGGTCAAAGGCCCTGGCCTCGCCCCCCGCCCCCCACTCATTTTTCTGCCGCTCCACAACCAACCCATCGGCAGCCTCTTTGGGATGCACTTTCAGGAGGCCCAGTGCACGGCCCGCTCTTCGCAGCTCCCTGCTGATGCTGCCCCTTGTCTCTCAACTGGATTTTTGCAATAGTCCACCAACCGGTCTCCCTCT
>PVJD01018694.1:0-13660 GCA_004026545.1 Mormoops blainvillei | reverse complement strand
CCCCCCCCCCCCGGGGATTTCTTGGCCCCCAGGTCCAAGATATATGAGAGCCTGTCCCACCTGGGCTTGGAGAGCTGGGCACAGCAGTCCACGCCGGGACCTCTGAGAGGCTCAGAACCGGGGAGTTGGGGGAAAGAAGAAGGGCCTGGATCAGCCAACCGTGGTGGTTTGTGAGGGCTGAGGCAGCAGCAGGAGTGGGGCTGAGGGTTGCTCCAGGCACCAAACTCAATCCTTGCTTCCAAGTTCCGCCCTGAGCATTTTACTAATCTCACCACCAGGAGGTGCTGTCGTCCCACCGCTGCACACACTTCAGAATTGGGAAAGAACTCTGCACTGCCAATCACTTCATCTCAGGGTCTTTTCTTTACCAAAGGTGCCTGGAAAATATTGTCTCTCTATAACTCCTTATCATCATCAAGTTTAAAAACTGCATAGGTAGGTAGGACTACAAAGAAAAATGCAGAACTGAAAGATGAGTGCTTAAAAAATAATTACCGAAAAGAGGTCTTGCACAACGATTCATAAGGGATATTATCTCAGTGAATTCTCACAAATGAGAGGTTGGTTTCAGCCTATTTTATAGATAAAGAAAATGATACTGACCTAGGGAGAGGGATGGGGAGGATAATCAGTTTGTATGAGGAATTCACAGCTAGTAAGACGAATCCTCGCACTTAAACCCAAGTCCATCAGAATCCGAAACACCAGCTTCTGTCCTTTAGACAAAACAGCTCAGAGTAAGTGAAATTATAACAATACTAGCATTTATTGAGCACTTACTAGATGCTAGGTACTGTCCTAAGCACTTCTCTTGTATGAACTCATTTAATCCTCACAATAACTCCATGATTTCATAGATGATGTCATTCCCAGTTTACAGGTCCAGTCGCACAGCTAGCTAGAACCTGTGCTCTTGTGGAAAGGTGAATCAATGCTAGAAACAGTCTTTATTTTTAAACCAAGAGCCAGGGCTTGTTTCCTTGTTTCTTTGACTCTGTTAAATGCCAAGGCATCTTCCATCATTGCAAAGATTTTTCACATTTTAATGAGAACATATTTAAATAACTGTGTACTGATTCTTAAAGAATTATCAGAAATAGGGGTCATCAAAAAGACCTAAAAACAATAAGGTTGGTGCAGATTTGGTAGCCACATGCAGACAGAGGTTCCCATCGAGGCCTTGAGAGGGTAGAGGGGGCACAAGGAAAGAAGGGGAGACCAGCCTGTGGTTCTAAGAATGTGAGAAGTAATAATAATAACCCAAGAGACTGACCCCCTCTCCTGTGAGTTTTGTTGGAGACAGCATAGTACACATTTCTCCTTCCCAGCATGACGCCCTTTACATGCGGTGGACTCCTGATATGCAGAATTCATAAACATCTTGCAGTGCTCCTATTTCAAAGTTTTCATAAAATATATATTAAGGCAGCAGATTATTTAGTGCTGTTAATTAATTAAATTTTCCCATATGTGGAATTCCCTCAGGTAAGCAAAATAAAGTTGAATAGAATTTAAAATTTGGCTACAATTAGGCCTTTTTTTAAAAATCAAGCTCTTCCCTTTAACTATATGACACAATTGTACTTTACATGGCTTCAGGTGATCACTAGATGTGGCAGAATTTTGTCAAAAGCCCACGTGGTCCCAAATGACAATAAGTGGGATAAACCCCAGGAACATTTGTATCTTCATTTTCCTGCTTCCCTATTACATATTGAATTTACTCGTTCTCTTGGTCCGCTCACAAAAATCACTCTGTAATATGTAGCTATGTGACCTAGGGGCAAGTCACTTAACCTCTCTGTGCCTCAATGTCTTTATTTGTGAAATAGAAGAAAAGATCCATAAAGTGTCTTTCTTTCTTTTTATTGATGAGAGAGAGAGAGATTTGTTGTTCCACTTATTTATGCATTCTTTGGTTGATTCTTCTATGTGCCCTGACTGGGGATCGAGCCCACGACCTTGGCATATCAGGACAACACTCTAACCAACTGAGCTACCCAACCAGGGCCAAGAACCATAAGGTTTCTATAAGAAATAAAGTAGAGAATATGTGTAAAATCGTTGCAACAGGGTCTAACACATAGTATATAGTCTATGAAAACATTAGATATTGTTTTTAAGAAGTGTTGTTATCACGGGATTCTTTTTCTTATCAAGCATATGTTTTTGGAAAGAAAGTATTGCAAAAAAAATTATTATGGTGCCTTTGTAGTCTAGAATATTGCCTATGTTTTATAGATGTCTCCTTCTTTCCCATGCCCCTGACAGAGATTATCTCAGTGACAAATCCTTATGGAGCAAGTGCCTGGAACCTGAAAATGTGATTCCCTGGAATTTGACGCTCTTCTCCATCCTGCTGGTCATAGCGGTGATCCAGATGCTTCTCTGCGTCATCCAGGTGGTCAACGGCCTCCTGGGGACCCTGTGTGGAGACTGCCAGTGTTGTGGCTGCTGTGGGGTAAGCTAAGGTCTTTGTCCTTACTTCTCAGAATGAGGAAGCCAAGGCTGGCCTGCAGTGCTAGTGGAATGACATGTGATATGGTGGAGAGGTGGCAGCGACAGAAAACCCGAGTCAGGCTGAAAAGTGCAGGCAGCCCCCTCGGTCAACCCAGGGGAACGGTGACCCTGTGTGTTTGGAATCCAGAAATTCTATCTGTGCTCATTAACAAACCCAGACTGAAGTTGAGCACAGTTTTGAGTCTCACACCCAGTTGGCCATAGTTCTGGGGACAAAGTTCTGCATAAAATGGAAATTTACAATAATGTTATGTGAAAATCCCCAAGGATTTGCCATATGCACATATTGTCCACAGTAACAAATCACTGTCTGGACCGAAATGTTCTCACCATTTCCTGACTAGAGCTACATAGTGGGTTAAAGTTACCAGGTAATATATAAAACACACTTCAGGGTATCTTCTTTTCTCCAACCAAAGTATTAAATGACAGTTATTTGTGGGTAAGAAGACTTTGATTTTTCTCTTTCTTCCCACTTTATATTATTCAATAAAGGTTTAACAATTATATATTTTAAAATATAAAAAAGTAGCCCTGGACAGGTAGCCCAGTTAGTTAAAGCATTGTCCTGATATATCAAGGTTACAGTTTTGATTCCCAGTCAGGTCACATAAAATAATCAACCAATGAATGCATAAGTGGGACAACAAATTGATGTCTCTCTCTCTCTCTCTCCCCACCGTTCTCTCATTCTCTAAAAAAATAGTAAATAGAAAAATAAAATATAAAAATGTAAACAAAAAGTTCAAAAAATCCACCATAAAATGCATGTCTTACAAATAAATTTTACTATTGGCTTTTTTGCTATGAATTTTCAATTCTATTGTGTTGTATTTAAATTTTTTGGAGAGAAAAGAAAACCACCAGTTATGCATCAAAATTACTTCTAGAATAACGGTAAGAATATTGAGCATTTGAGGCCTGTGATTCCTCCTAAATGAATTCTTGCTTTCTAGATCAGCTAATTCATTTCAAACATTGATATTATGTCTTTGTTTTGCTTTCACAGAAGACAGTTAGTTACACTTTTTAGCTAGGTAGCAAATTTTCATTGCAAGGGTTATTAGAAATAAAAGTGCTCTTTGAATATAAGACAGTAGTTTACTGATTCTGAGGATTATCTAAAAATTTAAAAACATACCTGTAAATATCAGTACATTCACTCTTTTCAGTGAGTGTCATCTATTCAGATACCATATTTGAGCAATTTTAATGAATAAATCACTTGATAGTCAAATGACAGTAAATGGTGAATGAACCCTGCTGGAATTTCCTTCCTTCTTTCCTCCTTCCTTTTCCTTCCTTCCTTCGTCAACTTTTTATTTGGAAAACTTCAAATCTGTGTAAAATTTAAAAGATCAGTAAATGAACACCTGTAACTTTTCACCTAGATGTACAAGTTGTTCATATTTGCTCACTCTCTTTTTTAACTATTGGAAAGTAATGTGCAGATATCCTGAAACTTCGCTACTAAATAGTTCAGTGCAAATTAAAGCTGCATTTTTTACAACTCAGTCCAGCGAGGATTCCTTTTCTGTTGCCAGCTTGCCTCTCATAAAACAGATCAGCATTCCTCTCCCAGGAGGACGCTGTGGAAAGACATGGGCTCTTGGCAGTTTTTTAACAGCTGAGTTACCTGAGCAAGTTGCCTAACTTTTCAGGGTCATGGTTACCCCAACCACCTTTGCCAAACTTCTGTATAGAGTGAGCGTGTCAGCATTCATTCACTCGGGCAGAAAATATTTATGGGGGGGTTCCTGAGCCTGGCGCAGTCCTTCAATGAGGTAATAGATAAAAACATGCAAGAGATCAAAACATGCTAAAAATTCAAGCTATGACCTGGGATGAATGTCAGCTCTGCGGTCTTGGCCAAGTCAGTTGCCCTCACCTGTTTCTTTGTAAAATGTTATTGTTAAACCAACTCCCCAAGGTTGCTGACTGAGTGTCTAACATGGGATGATTAACATACATTCACGTGAACAGTTAGAAGGCTCAGTGCATTGTACCGATGGTTATTTACCAAGAACCTGAAAAACAGCGAGGCAGCTTCCAGGAAAAGAACACAAATCTCTGGGTTAAACCTCCTCTGCTTAGCTGTGGTTTTGGAGACACCGCTTGAGGTCTCTGTGCCTCCTATAGAAGTTATATTTTAACAATAAATGATGCAAAATAAAATAAAACTTAAACTCCTATAACCTAAATACAATTAAGTTACAGATGAAAGCTCTGGGAAAAAGTCAGAATAGTATAGAAAACATTCAAGAAGTAACCAATAAGGGAAAGGAGGTGGGAAGGAAGAAGTAAACAACAGAAAAAAATGATGTCATAACTGATTAACTTTTTCTACCTTCCAGGGAGATGGACCAGTTTAAACCTCTCCGATGACCTTCTCTAACTCCGATGGAACATAGGAAGACAAATTAAACTTAACCTTCTCTCTTTGGAGTTGTCAGTTCCTGTGTGTCTGAACTGTCAAAGCTTAGGAAGGACACAGTTATTCCTTCTCCTTTCCAACCAGTTTGGCTCAACTTGGGGTTTTATGTTAGTTTTAAATAAAAAAAATGGATTGCCCACTTAAGGCAGACTTATAAATCTCTCAAATTAGCTTCTTTTTAGAATTGAATAACAGGTAAAAAGCTTATTTTTCACAATTTTTTCTTTAAAAAAGAAAAATGGATGTCACATGTACTGCCACACTGCTTCTTTGTATATACAGATGTTTATGTCTCTGGAAGTTTTCTATAATTCAGAGGAAGGAAGCACATGAAAAATGAGAAACTAAGGCCAATTTTTGTTGTCAAGACTTATGGAAAAAAGAATGGCTGATGTGTCATAAATAATTTTTTATTTTTAGCTAACATGTTTGAATTAATTATGACTACTTGTTTGAGTAAGGATTTCCTTATGTATATTAAATTAAAAACATGATTCAGTGGTAATGTAATAAAGGTGGTGTGTGTTTTGCAAGAGAGGGGTAAAAGATTGAATGAGTAACACCTGCTTTTTAAACTCTCTACAAAAGCTTCCTTTAATAAAATATAAAACAATGTTGTTATAGTTGATTTTGGTAATAACTTATCAGCCTGTGGCCCTGGATTAAGGTAATAGGTATAATCCCATGTGTTATATTATGATACTAACTGGTCTTAGGAGTCAGGCACTAATATGAAGTTAAATCTGTTGTGTTGATTTAAGCTCAAACCCCAACTGCACCACACACCAGCCTGGGAATTCTGGGAAGTTACTTTCTCAGTCTCCATTTCCCCATCTGTGAAAGGACTGTTAGAAGGCAATTGGCCATTCAGGAAATGCTGAAGTCCCCCAAGGGTGAAACAAGGAGGCCTGTGGGACTGGCAACATGACTCAGGCACAATAAGGAGAACCCCAGAGGGAGTTCCAAGCCAGCAAATCTCACCTCTGCACCTGCCAAGCCGATGGGCCACATTGTGTAAGTTAGGCACACTGACAACTAGGTTTCTAATAGTCGTTAATAGAGCAATTACCAATCCCCACCAAGTGCTGGCCCTTGGGGGACATGAGGAGTTACATGTCTCTTGTTTTCGCCCTCACTACAATGAGAACTCTGGGATCACACATCAAATCTGGCATTTAACAGGAAGAAGGAAGAAAGGCAGTCATGTAGCATTAAGACCACTGGTTCTCAAACATGGCTGATCCTCAAAATCACTTAGGAAATGTTCTAAAACTATGATCCCTGAGCCCCACTATAGGCCTACTGCATCTGAAAATTGAGGTAGGAGTCATGGAAGTCTATCTTCTGTCTGTTGCTTAGATTTTAAAATATGCCAGGCAATGCTAAAAACCAGCCACTTTGAGTAACCATTGATAGACCACAGACTGGCAGGCACCAAGATTGAAAAGGAATCAAAACCCGCTGGGAATTCACACACTAATGATTAATATTAACACAACGTAGTATATGCCAAACCCTAAAGGGTAACACAGGTAATTACATACCAGAGGTTCAGAGACGTCAGACCATTAGGACTGACTCACTGATCTAAGTTCTTTGATGAAGAAATAAGAATGCGGGTAAGAGGCATCAATTCCTTATTTAGGGATTTTCATTGATTCAGATATTATTTTTATTGTTTTCCTTTTCAATTCTATTTTATGGATTATGCTGTTTCAGTTGTCCCAAATTTTCACCCATTGCCTCCCCCAATGAGCAGCCCCCTTCTACTTTAGGTAATCCCCACTCCTTTGTTAATGTCTGTGGGTCACGTGTGTAATTCTTTGGCTACTCCATTTCCTTTACTGTACTTTCCATCCCCATGTCTATTCTGTGACTACCTGTTTATACTTCTTAATCCCCTCACCTCTTTACCCATTTCCCATAAACCCCCTCTCATTTGGCAACTATCAAAACACTCTTCATATTCATGAATCTGTCTGTGTTCTTCTTGTTTGCTTAGTTTATATTTTAGATTCAATTGTTGATAGGTATGTGTTTATCACCATTTTATTGTTATAGTTTTGATCTTTTTCTTAGATAAGTCCCTTTAACATTTCATATCATAATGTTTTGATGATGATGAGTTCCTTTAGCTTTTTCTTGTCTGAGAAGCTCTTGGTCTGCCCTTCAATTCTAAATGGTAGCTTTGCTGGGTAGAGCAATCTTGGTTGCAGGTCCCTGCTTTTCATGACTTGGAATATTTCTTGCCAATCCCTTCTAGCCAGCAAAGGTTTTTTAGAAAAATCAGCTGCCAGTCTTATGGGAAATGCCCTGTCGGTAACTAACTACTTTTCTCTTGCTGCTTATAAGATTTTTCTCTTTACCTATAACCTTTGACATTTTAATTAAAAACATGTCTTGGTGTAGGCCTGTTTGCATCCATCTCGTTTAGGAATCTCTGTGCTTCCTGGACTTGCATGTCTACTTCCTCACCAAATCAGGGAAAGTTTCTTTCATTATTTTTTCAAATAAATATCCAGTTTCTTGCTCTTTCACTTCTGGCACCGTTATGATGTGAATGTTGGAATATTTGAGGTTGTCCCAGAGGCTCCTCCTACCATCCTTATTTTTTTTCTGATTCTTTTTTCTGCTTGTTGTTCTGATTGGGTTTTTTTATTCATTTGTTTTTGCCCCCTTATGTTCCATATCATTGATTTCATTCTCAGCTTCATCCATTCTACTGCTGATCCTTCCTTTCTGCCTGGATCTTTTTTATGCTGTTGAGGTCGTTACTAAGTTCCTTGAACATCCTTATAACCACTGCTTTGAATTGTGCATCTAATAAGTTGCTTAACTCCATTTCATTTAGTTCTTTTCCTAGAATTTTGATCTTTCTTTCATTTGGCCCATGTTTCTTTACTATTTTGGCAGCCTCTTTGTTTTCGTTTCTATGTGTTAGGTAGAGCTGCTATGACTCCCTGTCTAGGTTGTATGGCCTAATATAGTAGGTGTCCTGTTGGGTCCAGTGGCACAGCCTCCCCTATAGTCTAAGCTAGGTACTCAAGGTGTGCCCTCCATGTGGGCCGAGTATACCCTCCTCTTATAATTGAGACTTGATTGCTATTGGCAGATCAATGGGAGGGATTTACCCAGGCCAGTCAGCTGCAAAGACT
Source organism: Mormoops blainvillei (assembly GCA_004026545.1). NCBI lineage: Eukaryota > Metazoa > Chordata > Mammalia > Chiroptera > Mormoopidae > Mormoops > Mormoops blainvillei. Next base: position 5,551 of record PVJD01018694.1, on the reverse strand, counting down.
GGCTCTGACCACTGACCACCAACATCTGCTCTCCATGGAGGAGCCACTGTGCAGGGGCAGGGTGATGGTGTTTCAATGTGGTCTGTAGCTGTTCACTGGGCGCTCAGGCTCTGGGGGTTCCTGGGTGGTGGAGACCAAGAACAGCCCCAAGCTGTGTTCCATCCAGGCCCAGCTACCATGAGCTACAAAACAATCTGCAGATGGCTGCTGCTTGTACAGGACTTGGAGGTTTCCAGGTGAAACCAAACTGTGATCCAAAGCTGGCTGCTGTTAGTGCCAGGCCTGGGGCCACTTAGCAAGAGGCATGGAGGCCGGCGGCTCACTGAGGCTGGTGGTTGCTTATTTGAGAGGACTTAGGAAGTTGTGAAGCCTGATCTGACACCAGCCATTCTTATGGAAAAACCACTGTTAACAGCTTGACTGTGCCATAGGTTTGGTGGAACAGAGACTCAGGGATTCCCCAGAGCAGAGCAAACCATGTGAGCCAGACTGATGGAGTCTCAAATGTGACACCCGCCTGCCAGCTCTGTGGCCCTGTAGGGGAAGTCCTCGGAAAAGGAACAGTGGCCTCTGCCTGCCATTCTGTCTGGCAGAAAGCTGTCCCCGAGCTCTTGCCCTGATGCCAGACACTTCAGTTCCTTCCTGTATGCCACTGGTGCCTTTCAACCTGTTACCCCAATGCCAGAGCTCGGAGGGAGTGAGTCTGAGTAAGTTTGTGTGTGAGCCCTTTAAGAGGCACTGCTTGGTAGTCCAGAAGTTCCTTTCGCCAACTCAAACTCTGCTGATTTTTATAGCCAGAAGTTATGGGGCCAATCATCCTGGCACTGGAACCCTGGGCCGGGGGGCCTGGTGTGGGTCTGGAACCCCTCACTCCTGAGATATCCCTCCTGAATTTTTATCCACCACATGTGGGTATGAGACCAGCCCATTCCATGTCTCCATATCTCTATGTCTCCATGTGCCTTACCAGTCTGGATGAATGCGGTCGTTAATCCATAGTTGTCGGACTTCCATTCAACTCCATTTCTGACAGTTCTGAGTAATGGTTGTTCTGTGGTTGTAATTTTGATAGGGTTGTACAAGAAGGCACGCTTTTCATCTTGACCTAGTGATTCAGATTTTATAAAGATTCGTATTCATCATCAAATCCAGTCTCATTATTTTATAAAGAAGTAAAACATGTCTTTGACAAGTTTTCACACAAAGAAACATTTTTCAAATTTAATTACCATGAAGATAGGGGAAGAAAGCTTACCATGGATAAGAGAACTTAAAAGGTGGAGACAGGAAACAACAGGTATGGTTGAATGGGCCCTTTCCTTTGTAGATCATCCTACACATACACACACACACACACACACACACACACACACACATACTACCCAAGGTTGGTAACAAAACTGTCCAGAAACTTCATTTATGTGAGTTGCTAACTTCGCATTGCTTTATTGTTAACATGACTTTTTCTCTCTACATTTTGGAGTACAAAATCACAAGGAAAGGACTGATATGAGGCTACACCCCAGTGCATAACAAGGGAATTAGCATTTAGCAGGCAATCCATAGACTTGTTGGGTCAGAGGAGGTGCCCAGAGCCCACTGCTCTTTCTCCTGCATTCTCAGACTAAGTAAGGTAGTGTCCCTGGCCATGAAATAAACCGTAGGAAGATTTCCAAAGTGAGTAACCAAAAAAAGTAGGAAGTGGGCATCTGAACTACAAATTGAATGAGGAGGTAAAATGATCTCACAGAACCATGACAGATCCCTGAGTGTAAAAGTTGAACCGTCTTTCCTCTAAGTGCATGTAGCTCCTGACTTTGGGCACCTCACACTGGGCTTTAACCTGGGCAGCTCCTGGGACTTACCCTCTGCCTCAGCATTCTACTGGGCTCATGAGCTCAAGGCCAAAGGCCCAGCTGGTAGGTGTCTCCCAGGAACTGAGGTCAGTCTTTCTCTGAGCATCTTAAGGAAGACATGAGGGCTCTGGAGATCTCCAGAGAAAGACAAACTAAAAAACAAAATACACATTAATATCCAATTATGACATCATAATTATTCAATAGACAAAGACCCAGGTGGCAACAGGAGATGATCGAGGACTTTGTGTAGATCTCCCATAAAGGGCACATAAAGTGTACACGAATTAGTCAGCAAGTCATGGATAACTGTCTTGGCTCACACCCGCGAATGCAGGAGAGAGAACTCTAGCACATGTTGTAGTCTATGGAGTATATTCATCCAAAAGGTGACATAGAGCCAAAGAAAGAGAGAAGAGAGATAAGGTAAAGGAGCAGAAAGAGAAAGAAGAAGGGAAGGAAGGAAAAAGTAAGTCCAGGATTTAGAACAGTTCATTGGAAAGGACCACAAATTGGGCCCCGGGGAGGAAAAAATAAATCTGCCTTTTTACAAAATAACTTTGTCCCACTTTAGAAACAATAGCAGACTGACCATGACCTTGACATTTCAGTCAGAGTTCAGAGATCGAAAATATACATATACATGTACATAGATATAAAGGATTTGCAGGAACTAGTTAAGCAGCCTCTGAGAGACTGTGGCCTTCATGTCTGATGCAAGGGCTGTTAAGTCCTCAGGGTAGGCATCGGCAAAGGGAGGTGGCGGTCCAGCGTGAGACAAGAACAGGCGTGAGCTGAAGGTCATGAAGCTGAAATGAAACTCAGGTCTGTTCTAGCTGCCTGTGGCTTTGGAGGTGTGGGTGTCCTGAAGAAGCCAGAGGGCCCTTGGTCATGGAGCTGAAAACACTCTCCCTGGCCCAGGGGTCAGGGAAGCTGAGGGAGACCCAGGAAGGTGGGAGCTGCAGGCCCAGTTGCTGCTGACGTCAGTGCAGGGAGGCAGCACGAGGGCCACCTGTGTATGAACCGCAAGGTGCTGCTGATTCGCTCTGTCCCCAAAGCTTGCAGAACCACTCTTGTGCTGCATCCTAACAGGAAACAGAGAGAAATGGGCACTTTGGGGAATGCAGTTTGGTTTTGCCATGTTGACAAATTAGAACACCACCAGATGTAGTTTGCAGAAGGGAATGGTGTTTTAGTTTTGTGTGTGTACGCCCGCTGTTTCTTAGTGCAGGCCGTGGTGTCTCATCCTCTACACTGGGACCAGATCATTTTTTGTCGAGGCTGGGAGAGCTGTCCTGTGCACCATAGGATGTTTAGCAGCATCCTTTGCCTCTACCTACGCAATGCTAGTAGCAATCTTTCCTCACCTGTGACAACCAAAATATCTCCAGACATTGCCAAGTGTCCCCAGGGGCCAACTTCCACAGTTAAGAATTGCTGGTCTCAGCTATGTGCTGTTTGAGGAGAACATTAATTTTTTATCCTGGAAACCAACGGTATTTTGCATGTAGAAAGTGTTTAGTAATTGCTGGCTGAATGCACACATATGTGCAGGAACAAATATCGTCCTATCATCACAGTGACAGACTTGCATTTAAAGGGAAGTATCTGCACTTGAAATTGTCAGTGTTCTGACTTCAGACACTGCTTTTTTGGTCAAATATTCTCTCGGATGACCTTCCCTGCTGTGGTTTTTATGGTGATGTTCATGATTCCCATGTCTTTATCTCCAGCCCAGACCACTGCCCTGCCTGCTAAATGTCTGTTTTCGAATGTCTCATTGACCCCTCAAAGCAACATTTCTAAGCTGCACTCTCCCAGTCCCTCCATACATGCTTCTCCCGAAATCCCGGTGTCAGGGAATGTTATTATCTGCATTAAGAAGACACACAGCCTCAGGGGTGATCCTAGATGATCAATATGCAACTGACCATGCCCTGCCCTCTCCATGGTTCCATCGCCCAGCCCCTCCTGGCCCCTGCACTGGACCTGAACGTAGTAGATGCTCACTGAATGGGATGCTATGGCAGTGTGCCTCGATTATTCTGCTCCAGAGAAAGAAAAGGATAGTCTCAAGTACTTTATAATCAAACATTTATCATTGTACAAAAAAACAAGTGTTCCTTGCTAATGCAGAAATCTTGGTAAGTTATAGCACGGATAATTTCACTTACAATACTCCTTAAAAGAACAGACCAAGGGTTCACCATTGTTGTCCATTTCTTACCCTCTGCTTTGTCTTGACTTTTGCAAAGCTTCTTCCCTCCCCACAGGCCCCTCTGCTTGGCCCCCAGCCTGGGACAGCACTCAGGTGTCCCTTTATCAGCTCCCTCAGGGACTGGGCTGGCCACAGTAGGAGACCTTTCCTGTCAGACCCCGGCCATCAGACCCCTTGCTTGCCCAGCTTCCCATTGGTGCTAAGGTCTGCCTACCTCTCTTCATGTTATATAAGAGTAAAGTGAGGCTTAGAAAAAAAAGGGTAGCTTTCCAGGGCCCAATAAACCATGTCAATGAAAGATGAAATTCCAAACTTATAGAAAACTTTTGCAAGTGCTTTTTTGAGCCCAAAAATTGAGGACTGGCCCAGAAGCCTAATCTCCAAAGATCAAGGGTATGCTCTGGAGAATGGCAATTTCACAGGTTTTTTAAATACATTTAGAACCAAAGGGGAAAAAAAACATAAAAATTACGTGAAATCATTAGTCATATGTTCAAGAGGAAAGTTACAGCAAAGTGGGAGAATCTCTGGAATTGGAAAATAACCTAAAAGGGGAGATATGTTCTTGTTTTATATTGGTGGACACAGGAGAGCTAACATTTAACATTTACAGTAAATAGGGATGGTTTGGGGCAACACGTTAACCATGGGGAGTTCGGAGGCGTAGAGCCCCAGCGAAGGTGGTTATGCCTCCATGCGCTCCGGAGAAAATACTGACATTCCAAGGGTCTGTTATCTCAGAGGCGCAAAAACAAGGGTCAGGGCTCGCTCAAGGCAAAGGTTAACCTTTTATTAAGGAATCTACAGGGCAAGATGGTGACTATACACCATGACCTGCCCAATTAGGAATTCGTGATCAGACCATCCTGTGCGGTCACTGAGTCACGGAGCTTGCTGGCTTTGCTACCTAGCCATGCTTTTCCGTCCACCACGGTGAATGGGAAATCCGGCATCCGAACCCAGAGAGCCTGACTATGGAGGGCAACAGCCCACACTCAGCACGGTGCTTTCCTCACTGCGCTTTCTAAACACATCTAGGAACATCTAGCCTCGTTGTGCTAATTTAAGGTTCCTACGTAGGAGTGAAGATACTAAACTTCCATTATTTTTCAAAATGTCATGATGTATTCCGTTTGTTCATTCATGCTGAAGGGGAGCAGAGCTTGCCAAACCAAAATAAGCCTTTAAATATTGATTATTTTAGGCTGGTTGATTTTACGAAACAGCGGGCATGGGAGAGGCTCTGGAAACCAAGTACAAGTTGCCCTCAGGAAAGGACGTTTCCACCTGTAAGGCTGTCCCCCTGCCTGCAGCAGGAATGCCTCCACTGTCAGGGGAGCAAGCCTGGGCTTAAATCTGCATGACAACTTCACCCTTGTTTATTGTGCTCCGCCTGGTCACTTCCCGTTACAGACCCCACCCGCACATCTTTTCACTTTAGGTGAAGATGGTATTTAAGGTGATGGCTTCTGCCGTT